>UCOJ01000259.1:0-143013 GCA_900474305.1 Cecidostiba fungosa | reverse complement strand
CTGTCGAGCGAACTTTCACTCGAGCCCAAGATCCCGAAAAAATCCTACCTTTTTTTCCATCTCCCCGCTTCCCTTCACAATGCCGCCTGGCAAGTTATAACACGCAGTCCCCGTCCGCAACAATGCACGTTCATAAACTTTACGTAGGTGTAAAATTTTACACACTTGTTACGGAGTTTACTATTTTTAGTGTATACATTCATAATTAAAACATGTACGACGATGATCGGTCTATTTAACTGTGATATGTAATATTTCCATATTGTGATTTTCACTCTACTTGTCACGCTAATCCACGGCAAATTAGATATTTCTAGTTGTTTCTGAAGGATGTTTCGTACGCGACATTCGCAACATCACGCATACTGGACTGTCAGTTCCGGTGTGCGGTTTACAATATAATTTGCTATGTGCAGTTGAATAATCGAATCTAAAATGACGCATTCATGCGCAATATCTGCTATTGTGTCACAATTGGAGCACCCTCTTGTCTTTCACACGCCCTAATTAGAAAAACTAACGTCATTCGCAAACATGCGGTTAACAGCTATCATTCCCTGTACTGTAGAGAAATTGAAATTTGTAGCAATCACATTTTTTCAGAATAATTATTCTGTACTGATGCTTTAAATTATAGATATACTTTGTAATTAATTCCAAAACTCATGTTACAATCCCTGTATACACAAATATTTAGTTGTCCCCGCCATCATATAATTACGATGTATGAAGTATGAAATTACGATTCACATTGCTTTGCTACACTCAACAACAATGCAGCTGACTTAGTCGGCTATTTCACCGGAACATACGTACAACATAATAAAGTTTTGTTCAAGTAAGGGGTTATACTTTACTGTTAGCTACTTTGGTTCACTTCACTTTTAAAATGTTGAATCAGAAGAAGTCTATTTATTACATATACTGATATTTTATGTATGGAAAACCATAAATTCTAATTTACATATAAGATTTTAAATTTTCGACAGCTCGAAAGTGGTTATGATGATGCTTCAAATGCTGTAAATTAGCTTAATAAGTTAAATATTTGTGGGTAGAAGATTAAAACTTTCAAGATTTTGTATAGAAATTTGAGGGTTTTCGAATAATTTCTAGAAACTTTATGGATTAAATCTGCCGAACCCCTCCAACAAATCACTTTGATTGAGAAGTAATATATTCCATTAATTTAGTTGAAAGGATAGAGTAGATTGATGGAACAGATTAAATAGCTTAGGTTTAGCTACATCTAAGTCTTGAACCGTAAGCTATGCTAATCGTATTTCCAACAGTGCGAAAGTGTAAAACGAAAAGTTAATCAGTCCAGATTATTTTAATTATTAAAGCAGCACACGTTATTCATTTTCAAATTAATTAATAATTACGAACACATATTTCAAACATTAATTTTTTTTTACGTAATTGCACTTTACTAGTGAATAACATTTTTTATAAACATCTGTTTTTTTCTTCAAAATATTAATGTTACAAATGGCTACATGATATTATTATCTAAGCAGTGTGTGCCTGGTGTTGGTACTGAAAATTCTCATTAATCTTTCGAATTGGCTACTGCTCTTGAATAGCAAGTACTGCTACCGCTGCTGAAGAAACAGATTACCACGTGAACAAGAGGTGAATCGAGTAAGTTTAATTCGACTTCAATCGTAGTTGATGCGTATACACGCGCCGACTGGAACGGGGCGTTTAATTTTCTCGAAAGTAATTACAGCACGTAACGGCCACTCGAAGACGCGACGCGATTAATTCGTTGGCCATTCTCTTTCTTCTCATCCTTCGTCTTCCCAGTAGCCCGGCGAGAACATCCGATAAGCGAGTCTGACTAATTACCAACGGCTTTTTGCGGTCATTTGTTTAACGCGTTTAGTTGTGTCACCTGCACAGTGATTTTAAAGACCTGATGAGAGCACTTGCTTCAAATGTATAAATCACTCCCGATACACTTGTAATATATAATAATTATAATAGTCATTACAGTCATTATGGTTAGGCCCACTTTTCGTATACGGCTTTCCTTCGACGTGATTGATCGACGTCATTCGATTAAGTACTGCTTTGGAACTGCTGCTTCATGTCTGGCTACTGGAAACGACGCTTTGAATGATTGCGCTATAATGACCAATTACAAATGTATTGTATTATTACTGCTGTTATACGTGAAATATCTGATCAATAATATAAATCGAACAATCATATGTCAACAATATAATAAGACCGATGTAATATACAAAATATATGTGTACTATACACTTTAATTCAACAAGACAATAGTATTTTTCATAAGCTTTCGTCTTCAAACCACCTCGCTTGCACTCACGCGCGGTATACTTTACACGACTTGGGAGTAGTCCAAGTGGTAAAAAAAGAATTCTGCCCCGCACCCGAGGGCGGCTCAATCGTGTTCGAAGATCTGGATTTTTATCTCCTTGCGAATAAAGTTCGCAAAAAGAAGAGAGAAAAAAGATGCAGAAAATAGCCTGCCGGCCATATATTAAGTCGACGAGAGGAGCGAGAGAGAGAGAGAGAGAGAGAGAGAGAGAACTCGGAAAAATTGAGCGAGCGATAAAAGTAATGGCGATCATTCTCGTTGCTTGTGCCGTTGAGCACAAAGAAGAAGCAGTTAAATAAGTAGAAGATCTCGTTAGAATAGAGTGTGAAATTTTTAATAGTTTCCCATATCTTTTTAGCCTCTCAATATATTTCATTAAAATCACGCGCAACGACTATTCGGCCATAAACTAAGTAAAACCGATCGCTCTGTCTTTTGTAAGAGCCATTATTACAGCGTTTATAGCTAGTTACGAGATTCATGAATGCATTTGCTTTATATATTATATATATAAGATACTCATCAGTGAGAGAGAGTGAGAGAGAGAGAGCAGAGAGCAGAGACGTAAAGTCCAGTCGGTAGGAGATCATAGGCTGTAATTGGACAATGCTATGCAAGTTATGTTTGCGGGAGCATTGTTCTGTCGGCCTCTCGACGGGGATAAGCCCCCCTCCTCTCTCTCCCTCTCTCACTCACTCAATCTGCCTAACCTCTCATCGACTCTCTCCCATATAGAGCCGCTCTCTCGCCTTATACATTCAGCAGGCTAGTCTCGCTCCAGCTCTGATGTATATCCGTCTTCTCTGGAAGCTTGCGCTGCAGAGCCCTCCTACCCCTACAATAGCTATATCATCAGCCGAGCGCTACTGAATAAGAGCTCTTCCACGCACACGAACAGCAGCGACTGCGTCGTTAGATCAGGACTGACGGTGTGTGAGAAGCAACCAGACTTGGAGTTCTTCTCGTAATTATACGTAACATTCTAAGCTGCCTTGAGTTAGGTTCCTTTTTGTGAAAATTTTCTTCATACTTGCGGCCATTTGAAATTATGTGTCGCGATCCGCTCTCGTCTCAGGCGCTATTAAAAAAATATTGCTCAACTCAACGTGACAAAAGCTTCAATAACGCATACCTATATGAATATAAGATCATTTATCGATATATCCACGGACATCGGAGCATACCTCCCGAGAATAAGTCGCTCGCCGTAATATATACATACCTACGTTTCCCATGCCAAGTATCGATGAATCCAAGCGAAACTAAGCTGCGAGGGGATCACGAGTGCGCATCAGGGTGACGGCGGTGCGGCGGCGGGAGCATCAGACCGTCGGCAATACGCTCCAGTGGAATATATAGCTTGATCATCGGGTTCTGCAGACGATGCGATGCACCAGCGGCGCACGAGCCATTAGACAATTCCAAGCTGAAGTGTGCAGAATTGCCTGGCCGGCGTAAAATGCTGGCTGCCGTTGCTGGTCCCTGCTGCTGCTCTACAGTATCGGCGATCAGCGAGAGAAGAGGAAAGAGACACGAGATATAGGAGCGAAGGGATTACCGTTGAATATGCACGGCAAGACGCATATCGCATACAGGAGGATCGATATATATGCGACTGCACACTCTGCACTATGTGGACAATGATGCGCGGTATTATATATAAGGAGAGATGAATTTCGTGGAAAATTGGAAGATTGACACTTAGTCTATAAGTTTTGATACTTAAATACTTATCAGGAACGGGTAGGACTGGATGTATAATGGAGATATTAGTGTTTGTACTGAAAGTTTACTTATTTATTTAATTACATTATATGGGCAGGATTTGCCCCTTTTAGAAAAAAAAAATTATTCGTAAAAATAAAATTAACGAAGTATATACCATAGAGTTTGCTTAACGATAACGAAACACACAGAGGAAGCAGTGGCGAACAATAAATACACAGACACACATACTCACACACTGCTTTTTTCATCAGAACCTTCGACAATCCGTATACAGCTGTCAGTTTAGAAACGCGCATAAAAAAAGCTCAAATCAATTGTCCGCTTTTCGCAGAATTGCGCCCAACTCTGCTGGCGGCAATACCGCGCGATCGCAGCCACACCAAAACGCATCAATATTGCCGCGGCTAGATTTAAAAGAAAACTACACCATATATACTGCTCCAGTATCGAGGAGTTAAAAGTCAGCCGCGCGAATAACGTTTCAGTATAAACGGTGTCGTTCACTTTTCCGGATTACAGTTGTATAGCTGCAAACGAACCGTAGATTGGCGATGGTCGGGTTCTGTGAAATATTCTTTTTTTTTTCGTTTTTGTTTAATTTTATGCATTCTCACGAATCGTGTCTATTTATTTCTCGAACAGCATCCATACGTATGCGACAATAATATTAGTGTACTACAGAATGCATGAAGTACGTCTCAATGTGTAAGGTACTTATAATAACATTTTAAAGCGTTGGTACAGGTAATTACAAAGTAACTCTCGCAGTAAGGAACTTTGAAATATTTACAATAATTCCCGCGCGAACTCGGAAAATGAGATCTATTACACAGCTCTCTCTCTATCTTTCTCTCTCGCAGTGAACTCGAGGAAAATCATGATGAAATTCAAAACGAATTAGCGAAGCCGCGAACGTGGCCGAGCTAGTGCTTTGGGAATTACAAAACAGAATAACGCATCCGAGCGTACATGCATGTATATCAAGGCCGCCACCACCACCTCGCCACCACCACCACCGCCACTACTGCCAGAAATTTAAGGCTACTTTTAGGCGAAAACAAATTAACCGTGCAGCCGAGACTGTAATTCTGCTAATGACGAAAGTTCTATGTGTGTGTGTGTACGTTGTATAAACGTCGTGTGACAGATGTGTCTAAACTTCTCTCCCCATACCCTTATTATAATCCCTCTCTTTCTCTCATCCCCCACCATGTCCGCATCTAGCTCTTTACGGTCAGCCGAATGCTTTCGCCCTTGTTTCTCGCACTGTGTCTTGCTCCGCGCTTATACATATATAACCTACGCTACAAAGTGAGAGAGAAGCTCGTACCTTTTCATTTCACGCGCGGGGACCTCGGGGCATAAAATTTTAGCTCCGCTCATTACTCCCTGAGTACGTGTGTACATTTCGGCCACAGCGCCACTGCTGACTCGTAAAAACACGCTAGGACAGAGAGAGAGAGAGAGTGAGAGCGGGAGTGCGCGCGATCCATTAATTAAACCTTATATGACTGACGAGGCGAGCCGCAAAGAGGGAATTCGCAAATTTTCCTTGTGATTTTCCTCCCGAAAACGCGCGATGCGACCCTGCCAGAGTGTTATTTTCAGACGAGATGAATTACCGAATTTCATCATCCTCGAAGTGGTGTGTCATATAATTCGACCTATATAAAACTGCGAATATAACATTTCAGAGTGCGTATCAAGAATATCTAGAATTTTTTTTAATTTGCTATGTACAAATATAGATTTTCGCACATTATATCGATTGTAACTGGGCCACGTTTACACTTCGCTTTGTTTTTCCAGGAAATTAAAAACATCTCTTTTATTAGACCTGCTGTAATTTCAGGGCTGAATTAATTAAAGCATCAAATAACGAAAATTAAACTCCCGTCTGTTGGATAGTGGATTTTGCTTTAAAAAAAATCCTAAAAAGTTTTTTCACACGTGCAATCCAATTCTTATAATACTGATGTATAATTATAACGAATCGTTATATTTCAGCACAATAAAATTGAAAGCTTCATCAGAATATCAACTGCAAGAACCCGTCGAAGAATAAGTGGATTCCTAACCCTGATGATCCCCTTTACAAATATTGCGCGCGTTGCATTGCACCGGTACAGATAAGCGTTTACGGGCTCGAGGGTGTACAGCGCAGTTAGCCCTCTCCCTACAGGCCGGTTTATACGAGCGTCTGCGACAGTTTGTCAGCGCTGACACCCATTTATTACTGTGTAACGAACCACTTGCTAACCGACTATAGACGCCGGTAAACGACCTATATCCACGTAAATATATATTCTCTGTGTATATGTATTCCGAGCGGCACTGACGACTTCTTTTGCGGACGATCGACGCCGGCGAAATGTGTGCGGGACCATATAGACGAGAGGCTCAACTCGAAATTCCCGCTTAACGATCGAATCGCGAACAGAGCCAAAGAGAGAGAGACCATTGCGTGGGAAGCGAATCAAGCCGCATGTAACGAATGCGAGTTAGGATTAATGCCGCTGCTGCTGGGCATTTCGACGCTCAAGAGAGGATCGAAGAATGTGTTACACGGAAGGTATTTCAATTTCGTCTAATCGACGTCCGATATGCTGCTCTTATTTTGTGGAGAGCGTGTCGTTGTGTGTTTTCTTTTTCTGGCGGTTTCACGCGGAATCGTTTGGTATTAAAAAAAGAAAGAACGTTTTGAAAAGCGTACTCTTTTCTAGCTTGATGAAAACAAAACCGGAATGACTGTAAGTGCAAAATATTAATTGTAAACAATCTCGTAACAATGGTAATCTATAACTTCTGATATTACTTGTTGAATTCTGAGATTGCAGTTTTATAGTTTCATTTATCTTGCAAATCGAGCATTTTTTCTAGGCGATACCTTAAAAGAAAAAGAAAAGTCGATGATCGATCCACTATTTTTGAAAGTACTCATCAGGAATCATCAGTCATAGCATGAGCAGCCCATGTTTTGGCAAAGATAGCCCACCTCTTATATATCTAGACTCAGAGCGCAGATTATACTGAGGGAAACAGGAAAATGCCTATGCGCCATCTATCTTTATTAATCAGAGACTAAAGAACAGAAAAGTTCAAACGGTGGGAATAGGCCAGTACAAAACTGTTACGTTTTACAACTACGGCTGATTCCGCATTCTTGTATATCGCTAGAGTGGCAGGTCTTTTTTCTCGGCCGTGTAGATTTTCGTTGCAGTTTCGCGGGATGACATTTTTTTCTTTACTTGATACATTGCATTGCCTCCATGTAAGTATACACAGACAGTTCTATAGTCAGCAATAATGAAAGATTTAAATCAGCGAATGAATGTGTATAACATGACAATAGAGGGATAAGAGAGAATCGTTCCCTTGTTTATTCGCTTCTTTAGCCGATTTTACTTGTGTCAGACAATACGATAACACTGCAGATTAACGAAAACCATAACTCAAAACTGTTATAAGTTTTTCTAAACTCTGATTTTAGTCATAAGAGTAAAATCATTTGTTTAAAACTGTTGATTAACAATATATAATCGTTTGAATCGCGTTTACTCAAATATTTGTAATATAACTGCTTGTTCTCATCTCTGAATACGGAAGTGCTCATGTAAATTTAGCTACATTTTGGATGCAGGGTATACTGGACATATAAACGAAAATTCGTTCGGTTACACCGATACTCCCGCAGAGTTAGCATGCTGCAAACCTCACCTCTGTTTTCCATAGCGGAAGCTGCTCTCGTGAATCCCCTACTCTTACTTACTCTTTCGATCTAGAGATATGCCCAGCCACTGCTCGCTTCCTAAACTGGGTTTAAAAATGGAATAATCTCATTGTATTCCGCACCTGTTTGTATAGTGTCAGTTTTATAATTGCGACTGTAAATTGGTTATATTTAAATCAAATAAGCAAACAAAGCGTCTATGTATTGACTATTAAAGTGTCAGTTGACCCAGTGATCAATGATTTTGGCATCCTCTCTGATAGTATTGTTTACTTAAGAGAGCCTAAAAAAGTTTGGAAACGTTCCATTTATAGTCAAGTGTTATCTAAAGTCCCGTACTACTCTAACATTCCCGAAGAAACACGTGTACAAACATGACTCGGTAGACGGAGAAGAGATTTGAAACAAACGCAAATTTAAATCATGTTGGTTGTGTCTTTTAGAAGTACAATCTATTTATTATTTTAATTATGATTTCTAAATATTAAAATATTCTTCGTTCTTTTTACAGTAACTTAACGTAGCGTACTCTGCAGCATAACTATTTCCTAAATCTCACACTAATGCACTTCAAGTTTTAAATGTCACCATCTGAATCCTTAATTATCTAAAAACAACCGTAAAATACTACTTTATTATTACTATTATTATTACTGTACATGATTGTAAAAGGTATCGTCAAAGCTTATTTTGTGATACTTTTTACTACTATGAGTTCCAAAAGTTCTAACTTATACCAAAAATAATGAATTAATTTTGAGTACAATAATTATGATCCTTTTGAAGACATTATCATTGATACGAATTCATTGAATTTGTATTCATTCTGAGTTAACGTTTAAAACATACATGTGCCATCGCTGCATAAAACTTAACTTTACTGAAATTGTTTAAAAGTTAAATAGATTATTCAAACTCTAATTGGAATCTGATAAGCCATAATATAATTTGCATTCTTTCATGAACCCTTATAATACATTTTGAGTTGAGGCAAGTTTACGCATTATTAAAAAACATATGAACTGAATTTTAGAATCAATCGATATATCATCGAAGCTCACCGATGCCTCTGCACAGTTATTTTTCTCGTTACAATAAAAACAAGTATCTTAGAAAATCCAGCACATAAAGTCGCTCGTAAAATTTTTCCGTGACAAGTCAACTTCTGCGACGATGTTTACTCAGTAAAAGAATATATTCGACGAAACTAAAAAGAAAAAACTTGCATAACATAGTCATGTGAATACTTTTCTCATTATCATAAATGCCAGGTTATAGCCACTTTTTCTTTTAATGTTATTCTTTAAACATTCAGCCCCTACTGTATTTTAGCTATCGTGCTCGTGAAAATTGAGATCCTAACCTCAAAAATCTAACGTTACCATCAGGCAAGGATTACGAAGTAGAGTACCCTATATATGGAACGAAAATTAGTTAGTATTAATTTGTAAAAGTTACTATTCCAAAGCTATCTCTCTATAAGAGGAAGCAGAAAAATTCGAAGCACATTACGAACGTTACGTATTTTTCGACGAAAAGAAAAGAGAAAGTTCTAAGTACCGTAAAGTGAAGGAAGCTTTTCGCGTTAAAGTTTGTGAGCAAAGAAAAACTTTTGACACATCTAAAACTTGAGGAAAGAAGAACGACCCTCTCGGCCCCGAAAAACTCGACTACTTCATCGCGCGAGCGGCTGCTCAACTAATTACACAGCCGGCAATAAATACAGGCCATCGGACCATCGCGCTTAAAAAAAAAAGAAGAGAAAAGCAAATAATAAAACCGCAAGCGTCGCGCGCGAAGGAGAGAGGGACACAAGAAGCGTCGCCAGGCCGGTCTCTCTCTGGTTTTTCTCGCTCTCGGGGACGCTGTCAGCGCCAAGCAGCAAGTGGAGCGCTATAAATTAAGGCGTTCCAACGCCCTCGCCCGCAGAATCGTCAGCTCCTCTCTTTATACCCTCGCGTGCGAGTCATCGAAATTCGCAACTGCAAAAGTTTTTTCAAAAAGTTCGCGGAGACAAAGACGCGAATCTAGCGGTGAATGGAAATCCGAGGATAAATAAAGATGAAAGCTGCCTTTGGGGTAAAAAAAAAGGAGCCAATATAAACGCCGAAAGAAAGCGGCGATTCTCGGGATTCGCTCGATTATGCAGGCCTATATCTATAAGATAAACTCTCGCTTGCGCGCATTCGATTTCTCTCTTTCTTCTTCTCGGAGTTTCGAAAGTACGGCGCCTACACCGAGGATCAGAGAGAAGGAGAGAGAGAGAGAAAGCGCGTATGCAAATTTTCGGGTGCGGCGCGAAATGCGATCTCGCCGCGGCCGACTTCTGCTTTTGTTTTCTCAGCTGGAATAGCGGGGTATTAATGGCTTTAAGCTGGAGATTAAATATTTAGTGTCTTCGCGGGAGAGAAAGAGCAGATATTCTGGAGCTGGCGTTGAAATTCATTCGTCGTGAATTATCCAGCGCGATGATTTGAGTAAACGCACAATGTAATTAGGATTTAAATGGGCTAAATAAATTTTGCCCTCGCGGCGATGCCGAGAGTTATTACTGCATATTTCAAGAGATTACAATGTTGCGGTGTACGGGAGTAAAGCAGGCCTGAAATATCCGCTGCTGATTTATGAAGGGCAAGATACGTGTATAATCGTTTTTAAAATAGATCCGATTATATTTTGAGAATCATATAAGACGATTGTCTTGCTTGCTTATACTCTGAGCTCTTACAAGTATAGCTTCACATGTGCGTATGCAGCTATGTAACGTCGTTATATTTCAGTTAACACATTCGTTATATGCATACATCTCTTTTTTTTAAATATTTTGCTCGACTGGATGATGAGAGCAACATCGATCTACATGCGAAATAATCTCCTTTAGCCAAGCAATGCATGTGAATTTCTCGTTAATACGCTATCGAAGAAGATATTTGTATTAACTGCACAGTATGTTTTCATGAATACCGTTATACAGCAATAATAATTATCCAGCGAGTCATATTCGATCGAGTCATTGTAAACACTGCATAATGCCGAAATTGCGTTTAAGCCGAAACGATCCCAACAACTCATGCATTTCACTCAGAACTTCAATTATTAATTATCGCGCAAACAAATTGTCTAGTTAAAATTCATAAACGCAGCGCGCGCGCATTGTACCGCATCGATTTATCGTAAAATTTTAATATCGCAGAGAGAGCGACATAATCGGCCGCTGAATCAAATACGAGTCGCTCCTCGCTGCCTCTTTTTTCCCACGCTTTGCACTATATACTATATATACAGGTATATTAATACTGGCCGATGATTATCGAGTCCTTGGAAAATCCCTCATTAAATTTAATCCCGTAATAAATAGAAGATCGGCGGCCGCCGGATAGAATCGAATGGGTGGCCCGTAATGCAATAACACGGCAGTATATAGCGTGCAGGCCAGGTTCTTAGTTAATTCTATGCAAATCCAATTCCGAGGTGTGAATCAGTCGCATCCGCGAGCGAGAGAGAGAGAGAGAGAGAGCTCACTGTACACGCCTGCAAAATTCTATCCGGTTCGCTCGTGAATTGACTTCGATAAGTTCGAATTTCGCGCTGTTCGTTAACGCTCTCTATATATCTCTTGCTCGCTCTTGGTCTCTTTCCTACTACTAGAGCCCGTATCAAAGATACTCTTCTTCTTCTTCAGCGGCTGCGCCGGATTAAGTACGAATGAAACGCTTCCTTGAGAGGAGCCGAGGAGAGCGAATGTCTGCGATTTAATTAATTAACTTGGCTCCGAAAAGCTCTCTTTTCCGCTCTCGACGTTTTCCCGTAACGGCTTCGGACTATTGATGCAATGATTAACTGGAAAATGCTCCGAGTGGACGAGCTGTAGATACAAAGTTAAGCTATACTTTCATCAGGATACTCGGGAAAGAGAGAGAGAGAGAGAGAGAGAGAGAGAGAGAGAGAGAGAGCGATACGTCGGTTGTTTGTTTTTTAATTGAATTCCTTTCTCCAACTGTTTCCTTCGCTTCCATTATATATTGGATTAAAATAAACTTTACCAATTCCTATTTTCTAATTAATCATTCGAATTGGCGCTCATCTCCACCTTTCAACGCTTGCTTATACATTTCCTTTTTACCAAGTTCTATACGTCATCGTACATCAACCTTTTTTTTCTCGTTTGTATAATACATCAGATTCAATCCACCAAAACCCCGACACTTTTTATCTTCAACGCACGTTACCCAGTGATGCTGGTTAACATCGAAGTCAAAACGAACAGTCACGTTGAGCGTCGGTGAAAGGTGCGCACACTATCCTAACTCGCCAATAAAATTTTCATTCACCCTCTGTATATATATATATATAAATCCGCTCTGCGGGAGGCAGATACTATGCCCTCAATCAATATTTGCGCTAATCTTTATCCCGAACCAGCGGGGCAGTCAAGCCAACAAATCAAGCCGCGTATATCTAGTGGACACACAGTGGAGAGTTGTCCAGCGGAAAAAAGTCAGCGTCATCCGTGTGAAAAGAGAGTCCGAAGCGACAGAAAAAAAAGCAGCTCGAGATTTGGCAGTTTCACGCGTTACGCTCGAACTCACCTATAGTGTATAGCGGTTACGAGATAGTCGTCGCGAGCCAGGTGCACCGGCCCCGTTAGAAAATTGAAATTGATTTCGCGTGATTGGATCAATGGTATATACATGTACACATATATGGTTTGGTGAGTTTATTGGCAGGGATAACGGGTCTCGCGCGCGGGGGCAGCTCTTTGCGCGCGCGATAACCGCGAAATCCAGCTCTCGTGCGCCGAGACATATATATATACAGTCTCTAATAACTGCTAATAACTGACGCTTTTTCAGCGCCGAATGAATTACCAGAAGCCATATATATATACCTAGCTCTCGCAATTACCTATCACACGCGCACGTGTGTTCAATTATTCCGATTTGGCCGATCCCGCGCTCACGAGTTCGCTCGTTATTATTATAATGTGCGCTCTCGTATAATATAGAGGAGATGTTGCCTTGCGGCTAATGTTGCCACACACACTATGTGTGCGAGGGAAGAAAGCTTATTGTTCATCATAGAGATGAATTTGTGTCAAAGGAGCGCTTTTTGTTGCTTTGAATTATTGCGTGAGTTTTCTGCAAAAATGTGTGTACCTATTATTATTGCAATTGAATTAGTGCAATGAATCGTGGGAGGACTATAATATGGAGAGAGTTTCTATTCTTCTTTTGTTCCTCTATCGTCGTTTCTCCTTGGACAATTATAGCGGGTTTATATATAAAGTAAGCTGCAATTACACTCTTCATTTTCATTGTTCGCTTGTGAATGGAAGGAAAAAGAGAAGGAATGAATCCAATTTGGGAGACTAATTGATGATTGCATCTCCAAGCTTTACTTTAGCGGAGCAGCTTCTTATTTTCCATCTCATATTTTCTTCTCGCTCTATCAAGATTACAACGAAAAGAAAAGAGCTGTGTGGGAGCTACTCAGCGGGGAGAAAAGAGTTCTGATTGGTTGTCTAAATAAGAGAATCCATTGTACTCTGCGCGGAGAATAAAATAATCGTATGAAATCAATTAAGTATTCTGTAGTGCGAAAGGGCAATATTTTCGTGAGAAATCGAATCGACGTGGGTTTGATTGATACAAACATTAACTGTATTATCTATGTGATCCATCAGTTTATTAAACAATGCTATGCTGCAAAAAAAAAATCATCTATACGATCTGACTGTCTGTCGATTGTTGTATGTATACCTACAAGTGGAACAAACTGGACATAGTCAGACTCGAGACCATAACACGTAAATAAGTCGACATCTGTACCGTTATATGAAAAGATGCTTACAATGAATTTCACAATGTTAGATATACACGTTGTTGTCGTTTTTATATACTTCACGGATGGAATAGGTACTCGCTTGCATGAGCCTGAAAATGCAACTGTATTAGAAAATTAAACCCATCCAACTACGACATTAAATCTAATCAACCTCGAATAAAACAGCAAAACCACTCCACTAGGCAATTGAGTTTTCCAATAGCCAGTCCATTCGATCGTCTCTTCAAAGTCAAAGCTCCAAACATACGGCTATAGTAGCATCGCTACAAGAACACACATAAAAAGCACCAAGCAAATTAGCAGCGCTCTCAAGGCTTAAGGCAATCTATATACACCTATACACTCGCGCAAAAAACATACACACAGAGCCAACAGTGCTCCGTATAATTCAGCGTTTCTCGATCGGAGATTGCGAAGCGTGCAAAAGAGAAGTGGATAAAGAATCGCTTGCTCTCGAGGCAAAGAGAGCGAGAGAGAGTTGTACTCATCGCGTGCATGCGGCCGGCTACCGAGAAGTCCAACATGCGAGCCGCATTAAGCTAATTGTAATTAACCGCTCGACGCGAACACGTATATAGACACAGCGTGCGTTAAAGTACGCCAAACTACACGTGGTGGTACACACTACTACTGCATAAACGTGTGCTATAGGCTTTCGCGTTGTTCTGGTCAACGTAGGCGTTTTGCTTGCTCAGCGCAAGTATAGTACTAGCGAATGTATTACGAGTACAGTAGTCGGGCCTGAAAACCCATACCTCACTTTTTTATATTTTTACTATTATTTTTTTTCTTGTCTTTCGTACAATACTGTGGAACAAAAGTTTTTTTGGTTTGGGTTTCGGATACTACATCCATCATGAATTTTATATACATATATCTATAAAGTTTCTGTTCTAACAGCAGCTTGTACAAAACGTGTGCGTGCGTCATACGGAATATTTTTGCAGAATTTGTTGTAAATATTTCGAATATCCTTCGATACTGATCGACTACTAGTTAGTTTGCAAGCGCAAGCTTCGCTGTGAGAGCGACGGAAACAACGCTCTAGTCGTATGTAATAAAGGAAGTCTCTTCAAGTATCTGTACAACACCTGTCTTCGCTTGTCTAAAGACTATAGGGAGCCAGAAAGTTCAAGCGATGGGGGACAGGTTAGTCTAAAACCGTTTTGGATCTTTTTTCTCTTTGTTGAAATTAATAAGAAGCATTGTTTTATTCAACTGGTCTTATTATTGTTTGGAGCGAATGAATAGGAAAACTTTGCGCCCACGTCACTCGGCGTCAACGCCGATTTGGTGTTTCCTTTGTGAATAACATTATAAACGTATATACAGAGCGAGTCGTTCACAGAGCTTTAAATTATGTGTTGCGAAATTACTCGGGTGCGCTCTCGTTAACTATTCTCGCGCCTTTTTATCAACCTGCGTTCTCGTTAAGCTCTTTACGTTGCGATTCAAGAAACCAAGTTTTCGCTCTCTTCAATTGTATAGCTGTGAGAAAATAGGGTTTCTATAGATCTTACGTGCAAAATAATAATCACACGCTGATTATATACAAAAAGCGCTATAATTTTATACAAAATTAAGTCACAGAAAATTGAAAATTTCTCCGACGAAAATATACGCATCAGAAACTTTTCATGTATTGATTTACGTATGATGTTTTGGAAAAAATATAAAAAAGTGCTTTATAGATAGCTGGACATCGAGCGAAGTATATCTTGCTTTATAATTGCTTTACTCAAAACTTGGAAATTGACTTTCTCACAGAATCCTTTTTACAGCTGTGTCTGAACTGCAGCACTGATTTATCGGATAAACTTGTTGTTAGCTATAACTTTGTTATATCTTACGGGTAAATTTATCTGAGGCAAGTATCTTCCAAATAGATATATAAGAAATTAATTGCGCTTACGCCGAGTTTACTAAACGCACAACTTGTCCTCTGCTCTGATATGTTTAACTTATACGCGTCATGGAAGAGATTTGATACATTGCCGAAGCTGAGTAAATTGTGAAACACGATGTATCAGAAACCGAAACCGCCGCGAAACTTTTCTTATATATAACTTGCCACAAAAAGAATCAGGAAAAGGCTGATCCGAACGAGATAGTGATGTTTGGGAAGAAACAGCAAAGAGAGAGAGAGAGCGTAAATAGAACTTCTTGTGATACTTTTTTAGACGAGAATCCAGATCCACATAGGAACACCTAAAAAAGGCACATCGTTAATATACCTTCGTTTTATCATATTACCACAATAAGTATTAAATTACAATAAATAAAAATACAGAAAGAAAAGTCTAGATATAAATAATAAAGCTCTTCAAGCAACCCCATAAAAATCCTCGTGAAATGTTGGCAGTGCATGAAAATATCTTTATTTCCCAGTATAGAAACGCCATGAAACAGCAAGAGACCACACACAAACATATATATCACACCCAATTCCCGGCAATTGACGATATTTCTATCGCCATCATCATAACCGTCCATCGGGCGCTCATCCTTTTCATTTCTCGTTATCTTGGACCCTTGCCTCGAGTCACTCTCTCTCCCCTCCTGATATCCCGTCGGCGAAGTAGTTGATGCTACTGCAACGGCGCATCGTCCCTAACTCCTCTTCAGTATATATATAGCAGAGTCGAGCGGTTCTCCTTGGCCTCGTGAGCCGTTCATCGATTTCAGTCAAGGAAGCACGCGCATCGATTGCTCCGACTTAATGAATCAAGTTAATAGGGTTCTGTGTATGTGTGTAGAGTGTATTATCTTTGGACACTCGTATATATAACTAGATGTAGCTATGGGACTAGTCGAAGATGTAATCGAGAGCTGTCGTCCTCTTGTTTCTTGAGAGTCTTTTATCCACGTTTGCTTTGCGGCTTCTCTCCGATGCTTTTCGGCCCCGGCGAATCTGCAGCCTGTGTAATTGATTGGCTTTTGGCTTCTGCTTGGTCAAGACGTGAATAATGTATGTGGCTAGAGGAAGTTGGATGAAATGGATCGGTTAAACAAGACTGGCACCGTGTGCACTTGAGTGACTGTCGAGAGTTTAGGATAAAGAAAGCGGGAGATGATTAAATTCGCTCGATAAAAAAAACAAACAAACATCATCTCAGCTATAACTTTGGTGCAAAGAATTTTGAGTGAACTCTTAGCGTATATATATATGAGATTTACGCAATCCGTATACCGACTGTCTTTGATTCCGCGATTCGCGATTACAGCTTGCGGTCAGTCGGGCGCACACGCGCATCGCATGCCGCCACAAACCACACTCGGTTCAATTTGCGCCTCCCACTCCTTCGGACTGGAACCCACGCCAATCCGTGGCTTTGCTGCGTGGCCTTGATGTACGACGAGATTTCGGAAAAATATTCAATTTATACGTATAAGTGTAAGGCTGTTTGTGTATTCATTCTCTGTTCTTCTTGTTCTTCTTTCTTATTGGATGTGGGTCACTGTCTCAGTTGGACTGCGATATATTCTCTTATACATGAAGTTTATTGGGTATCTGATCGTCCTACCTTAAAAAAGGTATGGCGCAATATTGTTTCACGATTCTATTCATCCTCTAATTGGTTATACGTTTTCGCGCCCGATCTCTACAAATGTATGAAATTCATATCACCATAGTTTACACAACATTTTCAAGATTTGTTCGATTTAAAAATTTTGTGATTCTTTGTAGGTTTACGTTTGAATTTAAGGTTAGTTTGATATCTTCTGGAATTTTATAAGATTTTCTTTCTTGAGAGGTATACTGAATACTGCTATTGATAATAATTAATAATAAAGTATGTATGTAGTTTAGCTAACCTATATGCAAAATCGGTGGCTGATGTACGAGGATATTTTGAATGTTAATCATTAAAGTTACGTAAATGCCTTTCGCTACAACAACTACGACGTAATAGCACTTTGCATAAAGATTTAATTTTAATGACAAAGAGTTTATCGTGAATTTTTCCATCGAAATTTACGATACAGAGTGTGCGCGCCAAGAATGTCAATATCAAGGGAGTTATGATCGCAACATATATTATAAACGTAATTTAATTGGACATTTTATGGCTCATTTAAAAAAGCAATCAATATACCGACGCAATCTCAGCGCGTACACCATCAAGCACACCTTTTTCATCTCGCCAAAACAGCTCAACCTCCTGTTCGTTTATATGTATCGCACTCTTCGCAAAACGAATACCCATACACAATCGCATTCAGAATCGCGAAGAAGAAAAAAGTATATTCAACAAGTTATTTACAGGAGCTTCTCTCTCGTAAGCAGCTTAAAATTTCGGCCCTTCTCGTCCAGTGATCCTCGATTGCATAACCTCTTATCGTACCGAGGCACACTATACACTAGCCTCTCTCGCACATCAGTCCAGAGACTCTGCGCGCGCAATAGCTCTGACGACGGCGTCGCGGCTTATCGGCAATCAAACACCACAAGCAAAGCTAAGCGTGATGCTCAAGGGGGTGAGAGCGCGCGCACGCACTGGTACACTATAAGCGCGTGATGGTAGTCCGGACGGCATTGGGTATAATGTAAAGTTGACACATTCTCGATCAATCAAGCGTCAGAGCCAGGCTGACCGTCTCTCTCTCTCTCTCTCTCTCTCTCTCTCTCTCTCTCTCTCTCTGCCCCTTTAGGCGCTGCGGTTCCCTGTAAGCTTCGTCTACCCTACCGAACTACGACGACGACTCTTGGTCTCGCGCTCCCGTTTGTCTGTAAACATACGTACACACATATATACATATACAATACAGGCAAGTGTGTGTGGACGTTAACGTTGCGCTATAATCGTCGCTCTGCAGCGATCGTCCAACGTGCTGCAGGTCATACGTAATAGGCCTGTGACGTGAGTTTCGAGAATTTCAGGACGTTACTGCAGTGTTATGGTTGATCGTCTATGTGTTATATGGTGTGTTCGATGGCCAATTCTCCAGTTATTGTTATCGAATCTATAGAATTGACATAACTTTTGACCTCTATGTTAGCAGAATACTGAATCAGTACGGATTTTTCTTATCAATTTACGATGAATTTAAAATATTGTGTATTCGTTAAAACGAACGACGACTAAATGAAATTTATTTCTTTGTTACAGGTAATTATGCAGTTCTTCTTTGAATCATTCGCACTAATGAAGTCCGAACAAAGTGCGTTACTTGCTTTTTCCTGCAGCAAATAGTGCAAATACTTATTGTAATAGTACGTAAAGGAAAATGTATAACGTTCAACGATACAGTCCAGGTATTTTGGCTAAATTACACCTTCTCAATCTGTACGGGTTGTCTATCAACTAAAATTACCATTATAAAAGCAATGACCAAAACACATAACCAAATGTTGAACATGTCTTTTTAAAAAATCAAGTAGTAAAGCGCAGCTTTAGTCAGACTAAGAGCTAAAAGTAGTAAGAGGTAGAAGTAAATCTCTAAATTTCTCACTCTTTTACGAAATCCTATTAAAAATAATCAGCATCGACTCGACCAAAGTCAACCGCAGCCAGATATATAATCATCGGTCTTTTTTAAGATATCTGAAAAAAATCTTGAGCGCATTTCAAAGAGCGTTTGCCGTCAAAAAAAAAAAAAAAAAAGTCCGCAATTAATCACAGTTCAAGTGCAGTAAAAAGTCGCTGCTGCTTTCGAAGGCTTCCGCGTCGCTTCTCAATGTCGCCTTCCTTGCAGACATGCGCGCGCACGATCGCCTCGACCGTCAAGAGAAGAAATTCATCCTCCGCATAGTGGCGCGTGAATTATAGCCGCCAAAGGGATGATACCCCGACATTATCGCAAATCTCGAGGGACACGTTTTCTCTCTTAAAGGCCGGCCTCGTAACGAGTGTTTCAGGAGTTAAGCGGCTCCCTTTTTAACAAGCTTTTTAGTGTCGATCGTATCGCAAGCGTCTCCTGAAGGAGGGGCCGAAGGGAGAGAAGCGCTAAAAAGAGGGCAACGCGCGCGCGTTTTACAGTCTTTGAGAGGGATGGATTTTCACTTATATCGCGACGTCGATACTCGCGTTTTCTCTCGATTTTTATTGCGCTTTTAGGGATGTCGCCTACTCTTGCTACGGTTCCGAGAAGTCGGGCAAGGGGAGAGAGGAAGCGTGCGGGATCGAGTGAGTTTACAATCGTATCGCGGGAAGTTCGATTTGATTTTTATAAAGGATCTGCCGGAGGTTGGGGAGAACTTGCAAGTTTGCGATAAAGTTGGATATAAAATGGCGTGTTTTGTTTTCGGAATGATGAAATCCCCGGGCCGAAGGAGAAATCGGGAGAGAGCGATATAAATTTTATTAATCCCTTAAAGTTTTATGAGTAGCTTTTAAATTGCGAAGTAGATCTTGATGCAGAATGCTCATTTCAGTGATCAGGACTGATTTTCCCGAGTGTCGGTGTATATAGCTTTTATTAGCCATTAGCTTCTGTTTATGTAACGGGTCAATTTATGCATGCAATTTGGAACCGCGCTAATGTTATTCTGCCTTCGCTTCTTTTTATTTGCATCTGTTACTTACCCTAAGTCTCTTTAATGAATGGTTAATGCAATATACATTCAAACTTCATTTATCCTGTCGACTACTGCTGTTTTAGTACAAGATTTTCCTTTTTTAACTATTATCTACTCTGATTTGGTATTCAATGAAATTGAACTGAATTAATCGTTTATCGAAACTTAAAAGTATAACATGTCAATCTTAAACGCCTTAATTTTACATGCATACAGTAAAATTACGTGGCCATGGTATCGTCACCACATTAGAGTAACTATAATTATAATTGCCAAATAGAATGTTCCAAGCAAAAAGCATCCCCGTCAATTCTTCATAAAGTCCGCAAAAGAGTTCCGGACGTATAACCGAATTGCACGAAATTTTTTCCCCCCAACGCAAGGACCCTCTTCTCCCCAGTGTCAGGCAAAAACCAACGTACGAAAAGCGTTCGCGGGACAAAGCCGAGGAAAAGAGCTCGTCACGATTTGCGCGCCAGCTTTAATTGAATGAAATTCGTGCAGGAATCTAATTTTCCTGCGCGTTGTCGGACGGTCCGTCGAAAAAAGCGCGACGAAATTTAAAAATCTACGGAGTTTTGTTGGTCTAAGCCGCTCTCTCTCTGCGCCAAGTACTAGCACGAAATTTCGCTCTAGTTGGTCCGACTTATGCGTTTTTGAAGCAGACATTTTTTATTGCATTTTTTTCATCGTTTCAAAGATAAACGGTTTGTATTAGTTATTCTTTGAAAAGTGAAAACCTGAAATCGTCACTGCATATTCAATTCTCTATAATTAGATTTCGCTAAAAAATGAGTATATTATGATATAATGATATTTCGCATATCCGCGCGAAGCTAACTTCACGACTTCTTCAAACATCTTCGCGAAACCTAGTTTTCAGTTGAACTATATGTATAGCAACCGATCGCATGTACACTCGAGAAAGCTTACTTCTAAAGTCTGTTAACAAAGTACCAAACTTGACGCTGCATTCTTCAGCTAAATTTTGAAAGTAACCCTTACTCGTTGTAAACAAAACTATGCGATCAAATTAAAACAAGTATATAGTTTCAAGCTTAGAATACTTACTTAGAAAATCCATTGAAATAATCGAAAAATCAATAGCCATCAGAAGTATTTCTCACATGTTTTCTTATACACGTTGCATCTAAGAGCGGCTGCATATCACTCACAAGCCGAGTGTCTCTCTCCATATACATAAAAATATATCATGGCATTTTCTCACTTTCATAGCGTATTCAGTCGATCGACTGGAGCATCAGCTGAGATCTCGTGTATGCAAAATCGAGACGCCCAAGCTGCAGAGGCTCGACTTCGGCAGTAGCAAGACGGGGAATCCCCGGGTTTAGCGAGGAATTCCCGCAGAATCCAGCGTTTGATTTTCCACACGGGCGAACCGTTGCCGAGACCCACTGGTCTTTTTCCTTTTCGACCGTCGCCCTCGATTCGATCGCGCTCAGCTCTGGCAAAAGAGATTTAGGCGGACTTGCGAGCTAAGTCCCGATGCGCCCGAGATATGCGGGCTTCAATATTCGCCTGGAGAGCTGAGGCTGTATGCGTTATATATACTTTCTCTACGAAGTGGAGGTATAGAATGAATTTTTGGTCATTAATTTGCTAGTTATCATTAGTATATTTTAGATTTAAATGAATTTCGCATCGACAAAGAACGTAGGAATTGCTTTATGCGCAGAATAAAATTATCGTTAATCAGCGAAGCCAGGAAAATAATAAAATTCAATCCACGTCCGCTATATATAGCTGTTCGTTTGTCAGTTCGTGTTCTTTTATAATGCAATAATTTAACGCAAGTGCCGCCTGCATATTTCTCCGGAAAGATGGAGAAGAATTTTTCATTATTATCTTACACTACAGAACTGGATCGTGAAACAACAATGTTGAAGTACATTTTCCAGTATTTGTCGTGATCCCGTTATTGTATTATTTAATATGAATTCCCAAGATACTCCGGAGTGAAGTATTCATGTCAAACAGCGCGGATGAATATGAAGCTCGAATTCCTAGAGATTCCAGTTTTTCCGAATTTCATTACGAAAGCTCACCTCCTCTAAATCTCAATTTTTTATAAACACTCCACACCCACACACACTCTCTCCCGGCAATTGAACCATATTATATAGCGAGCACAGAGGGCGGCAGTCCCCAACAAGAATAATCCAAGTCAATAAAAAGCCAGAAAACCTTCGGACAACGGCTACTAAAAGCGTCGGCGCAGCACACACCGAGTGGTCGTAAAAAAAATTAAAAAGCTTGGCGCGATATCGAGCGAGCCGCGCGCATTAAAAAGTGGAGAGAGAGAGAGAAAAAAAAGATAAAGAAGTCCACAGCTTCACTAAAGACGCGAAATGGCTCCGTCAAAGAATGCCGCGGAGCTCACGAGCGTGCTGACGTCAAACGCACACACACACGTATACTCACGGAACTTCCTTTGTGCTTGAGAGAGGAGGCCGCCCGTCGCGGAAATTCGCGCGCTTTACGCAAGTCGTAATTTTATGTAGCCCTCGGCAATAAACTCCATTCCAGCACACGCACGCACGCGTGACGGCTGCTCTGCTTTGCTGCTGCCACGGCGTAATAAAGTTTCGTGAAAATCGCGCGGTTCGCCTCCTCCTCTCTGTGTGCTGCAGCAGCAGCAGCAGCAGGAGCAGCAGCTGAAGATAGGCGCGCGCGCGAGAACGTATAGAAGCTATTATACGACTTGCGCTAGGCCGCTGTGATGTTTGAGGCGACGAGAGAGGAGCTAGGATGACTCGTTCAGTGATAAATGCTCGACGCGAGTTTTATACGTCAATTTTCAGGTTTTGCTTTTACGGCCCCTGCCGACGACGACGGCTTTCCGCTCTGTGCAGTGTGTTTCTCTTTCTTTCTCTCTCCCTGCCTCTCTCTCTCTCTCTCTGTATGTCACTTTATTTCTCTACTTTTTTCTCTCTCTCTCTTTTAGCGCGTCTCTCCAAAGGAGGCGGTACTGAAATTTTAAGTGTGTCACGCTTTCCGGATTTTCCGCTGTGGATACTTGATTTACGGCGACGTTTAAAAAAATGATTAAAAGACGGGGGAATTTATTGCTTTGAATTTTATCGGCGATTTGGTGGGTGAGCGAACGCGTATATATACGTATAAGTAAAGAAGGAGCTCATGATATATACTTGATGCGCTATTCTGTGCGCTCAAATTTAACTTTTGGTTTATTCATTTTTGATATAACGAACGAACGATTTGTGTCTGCCTATAATTACCCTTGTTAACAATAAAAAATGTTCTGTGTGTAAACCTTATTTTCAAACTTGTAGTGTATCAAATTCAAGTTAAAGAGGCCTTGTAATGCAGGCAAAGTTTCGCAGAGAACCTTCTAATGGTGCGTGAAAGCGTATAATATGCATGAAAACGTTGTTCTATTGTTATTGAGATTAAAATCAGCAGTATAAAGGTTGAAAAATAACACTATACTGTAAATCTACAGGTTACATTTGATAATGAATAAATGAGCTATGTCTAGACTCGGTGCGCAGATTATCATGAGGGAAACAAGAAAGTGCTAATGCGCCCCACCTATCGCCACTAGCCAGAAACTATAAAGAGCCAAAAAGTTCAAATACTCGGTACTACGCTCCGTAAAACTATGAAACAATATACTACATTATTTTATAATAATTGACACTGTAATAAGTCATTCACCAGACTCAATCTCCAAGAAACAAAGCTCCATTCTTATAAAAACTGAAAAGCCGGCCAATAACTAAACACCATTATTATGTATTCATAAGCCGCGAGCTTTTCGTGCTTGCAAGCATGTCTCTCTCGCGCGCGGGGGTAGAGAAGTCCACGCGAGCTTCAACTAAACTTGGTCACGCTGAAGTTTATCGAACGCGATTAATTCTGCATAATGGGTGATCGGCGTATGCATGCCACTGTACATAGTACAGCAAGCAGTGCGCGCGCGCGCGCGCGATGCTTGCTCGCTCAGCCTGTAAAGCGACGATAACAAGAACTTATCGGCAAGGGAGTTTCGCCTATGACGCCCTGCGGCAAGCGACAAGTCGCTGCTGCTTCTATATATATATACACACAGCCAAGGACCTTGCGTCTCTCGTTGCAAGCCCAATAAGACGCCGACGAAAGTTTCAAGACTCCCCGTGTTGCGCGCACAAGTTCTTTGCTACATTGGCTGGGAGTCGAGGGGGGGCGATGATGAGAGAAAGCGAGTGGTAGTTTTCGAAGAGCTGCTGATGGGGAGCTAGGGACCGGAAGGAATTGGAAATTAGAATTGATATTTATTTTGTTGTTTATATCGCTGCAATGCGCTTTTTTGCCGGAGAGAAGCTATAGACAGCTGAGATGTAATAATGATGTATTCGATTTTCAATTCAAGGCGTTTGTATATATCACTGATGTCATTAATATAACTGAAGCTTTTAAATCAGGGGCGAAAGAAAAATGTACAGATCAAAATGTTGCGATGCCTATAACGTCCGGCGTTTGAAATTTGGGCTATAAAGAAAAAACTTTGCCCAATAAAAGTTTAAGCACGTAAAAGAGAGTTATTTGAAAAGTTGTACTTTATAGATGAAGTTTGCGAGATGTACCTAATTTACTTACATTTTATTACCACGCGAGCAATCTTTTTGTACAAATACTTAATAAATGTCGTTTGGGAGAGCATTAAAATTTTAACGTCCAACGTACTATCTCGTATTACAAAAAATATAAAAGTCTTCAAGCTGCTTCAAATTTTCGGGTTACTATATCGCGAAGGTGTACGAAAAACTCGTGAAATGATATACAGAAAAAAATACGCAACAACAAAAAATATAATAAAATAACCTATGTGCGAAGGTTGTGCCCGAATGCGTCTTCGCCGCAAAAAAAAAGTAAGAGCAGAAAGGCGTAAGAATGAGAAGGAAAACTGAAGGAGGCAGTATACGAAGGGCGGAATAAATGAATAAATAACAAAGACAGAGAGAAAGAAATATAATGCTGAAAGATGTAAAGAGGAGGGAGAAAAAATAAGAGATTACCGTAGTCTGGAAGTTGGGGGTGTAGCGAGAGAAAAAAAATATCGCTTGCCGGCTTAAATTGTGATTTATGTACTGACTTAACTTAATAATTATACGTTGGATCATCCTAGAAATTTTAATACGACATATTTGGACGATAAACCACTACCGTAACAAGTCAAAACACTCCGTCTCGATAATTACAAATTCGTATGTACATGAAGCGCGCGGGCATAAGCTTCAAAAGCAGATAATATACATTTTATCAGAGTAAAAGTCGACGCTAGCTCAAATTACTATATAAACAGCTTTCATCAGCAGATGCAGAACGACTGTTCTATAAAACCGTAAGAAAGAAAACTATATACCACCACGAGCAGTAAGAGACTGTGTCTTAATAAAGTCCAGCGCGAAATAATGAAGACGGAAATATGAATGCCTCAACGCCGAGTTTCCAAAGACGTAGATATATAAATAAAACAAAGTAGAGAGACGAAAGAAAAGCTCGATCTCGAGAGCGGTGCTGCAGAAGAAAGCCGAGCTTTCCAAGCGAGCGAGTATGGTCTCCCCCAAGTTTTCGCGGACTTTTCCATTGTCGCGCGCGCGCGCAACTTAATGACGTTCCCTCGATTACTACCACCGCTAGAATAACGAGAATAACGACACTTTCGCAGTAGCTTATAGCTACACTTTTACTGCGTGTGTGTGTATTTATAGCTTAGCTGGAAGGTGTGTGTGTGTGTAAGCAGAAAGAGCGAAACGCGCACGTACTGCGAATGCCATTACCCCGATGCACTTTGGTTAATTAAGAAAACCGATTCTTAAGTGTCGCTGACTCGTACTTTAGCCTGTTACGGCGTACATAAAGGATTCCAGCTGCGGAGATGATAATGCGCGGATGCTGATGCGCAAAAGGAGAGCTCTTGATGTTCAATTCACTCAAATCGTTTTATACATATAGCGGATGAAAGAAAGAATGTATTGTATCATTACTTTTTCTAATCTCTACAGGATTATATATTTCATGATTGCTTCTTTACAAATCGTGGATATTTCTGGCTAAAGTGTCCGTTTTCATAGTATAATTATATATACAAAGTATGCGGCCAGAGCCGGTTGAAAATAGCTTGAAAAACGAAGAAAAGAGCTCCGTCAGAGTGTATACAGATTACTTTTTAACGAATTTATCCGACGTGCCATCCTTTACCAGTGCATAATATATAGCCCTACTTGGTATGCCGTTTGGCTTCGCTCTGGCGCAGAAATTTTCGCCTTTTTTTCTTGCCGAGCCAAAATCGCGCTCACTTATTAGACGATTTCTCTTTCTCCGGATATGGCGTCTAAGAGGCTGTGTGCGAGAAAGTAGCTATATTACGCGGCAGTAGCAGACCGAAATGAAATGACTGCGCGAAAAAACAATCCGTGAGAGGGTCTACTCGTTTCCTCCTTGCTATTTTCTTTGATTTACGATAGCCGAGACTTCTTCGGCGCGCAATGAGTTATCAGGTCACAGAACTTTGACTTTTCTTTCGTTGCGTTCAGATGGTCTTATGCAAAACCGTTTCGAGATGAGCATATTAAGAATGGGGTGAAGAGATGGAATGCGGTAGAGAATGGGAGAATTGTTTGGAAAAGCTTATTCTACAATCAGAAAGTTATGCTCATTCTCTCTTTTATTATTTATTTCGTAATTAATTTTTATCAACTTATTTTCAAATACTGATCAATTAGAGTACAGGGTTTTCAAAATAGATATTTTAAAAACTTATATAATTATTGAATGGGTTAACATAAAAATGAAGAGATACCGATTTTGGTTCTCATATCAGAAGCTTTCGCTTTAGATAGAAAGATGCGGAAGAAAAAAAATACTAAAATAAACGCGTTCGTCTTCAAATTGAAATATATTGTGTTTCCCTCGGGAAACTTAATTTTACGGAGAGAAGAAGATCTATTCTGGAAAAGGAAATTTTTTAATCCGAGAAAGTGATGATTTCATCATGGCAAAAAGGTAGACAATCGGATTCTGGAGAAATAAGCACTAGAAGAAGTGAAGGTTACTTCGTGAAATAAGGCAAGACTCAAAAGAGTAGAAATAAACTAATGAAGCGATCGATAAGTGTATAGATAAGCATACTGCAGCTAATAATAGGTGATAAGTTTTTCTGGTATAATTTACGTGCAAAAAAATGGGCTCTATTGACAAGAGTAAATTATTAAAATAAAGCAACTCTTTATTCTACTATAGGGTATCAGAGATGCCAATGAAAAATAACATTTGCAATATAATATTTCTCTATGATAAACGTGAAATGCGTTCACCTCATCTATTATAGAGAAATATCTCGGTAATACCATCGAACGGACATAGAGAATTTCTATCAAAAAGCTATTTTAATCCTCGCTATATCACGCATGTGTGAATTTAATTCATTCTTGGTGCCTTTGACTACGCTGATGTATTTCAATCATTGTATTCCCATATATAGTTATTGTTTCAACGAGAAACTTGCTTGCACGGGAAGAGGTAAATTATTAAATAATTGAATTTAAAGCACAAATTTAAAGGCTTTACTAAGAAAAACTATCAATATTGGAGTTTATTTATTTGAAAATTAAGACTCTATTTATGAGACGTTTACCAAGACGTATTTATGGTCTCGCTAGAAAACTCTATAAAGTATGCATAACCTATAGTTATCATTCTTTATTAACGAAATCAACACTAATAATATTCAAAACATACTCTTAGTATATCATGTTTGTAGTATATGTTAAAGTAATCTCAAACGCTTTTTTTACTTTTAAAGAGAACTTTATTCACTTTCAAAAATTCACAAGACATCTGGACCTAATCAGGCTTTTTGCAATCTGTCTAACCGTCGAAGAAAAATGGCAACGAACTTAAAAAAAAAACAAAAACCAAATTATCGATTCGATCTTGTTTCCTAACAACTCGCACGCGATTCCGCACCAAAGATGAGCATCGCGAGAATCCTGTGTTCTCCAGCTTATTGTCGGCCCCAGAGATATGAGGCTACCAGCCCTGAAATAGTTTCGAACATTATTTCATGCACGGGGCAGCGCAAATAAATAGGGAACGTAAATTAATTTAATTTATTTTTCTTGCATGCGGTTCACATATTATAAACTTAACTATTATACATAGTACGTAATATTAATAATACCAGGAATAATTCTGACGTGTTTCCGCTTGTTGTGAAATTTTATTCGTAAAATTTCAACGTTAGTCCAAACTTTTCTCGTCAGCCGCATATTTGCTTTCGCCATCAGCAAAATCAACGAAATTCTTTGCTCACTCCCTGAAAATATACGTATACATATATTTTATTTTTGAAGCTCCAATTATCGGCCGACCTCGTGTGTATAGCCGAACAATAACTGCGCCAATGATTACGAATCGCTCTAAAAATCGCCGGCGAGAGCGAAAATCCGAAGAACGAAGCGAGATTTTCGGACAAAGGCGAATTTAACCGTCTAACCTGATTTCGCGCGCGCGTTCCCCGCCCGGCTTTGCGGCTTTCTCTCCCTGCTCTCTCGCCCTGGACACCATCACGTACATGCGCACACGCCCAACAACTTCGACGAGCACGTTTGCATTCGGTCTTTTCTTGTCCACCTTTTTTTTGCGCCGCACATTTGAAAGTCAAATGCGCGCAATTTTTTTCTCATTTAAGCGGATTCGTTTGCATTCTCTCTCTCTCTCTCTCTCTCTCTTTCTGCGCGGCGGTAATTTTCCGGTGCATTCGATGTCTCGCGAAATTACATCCCTCATATAAGTGATCGTATTTGCATAGATTTTTTCCTTGCGGTTCATCAGAAGATATCGTATGAAAAAAAGTATGATAATACGTATATTTTTTTTTCTTTCTTCGACTTCGATAAATGATAAAATTCAAATTCACACCTGATCATCGAATCGTTATCTCATATTTCAGTCTGTCGTCGCGAGACGTTTTTTTTTTACTTTCACTCCCGCACGTCTCATTTTCATTTTATCTTTTCACCTTTTTCATACGATATCATTCCATCTCCCTTCCTCTCGTTTTCTTCTATAGCCTCGAGCTATTCTATAACTTCCATAGCTTCACTCCATATAATACATTCCGTTCCCCCAATCTCGCTCCCTTTTTCCTACATGTATACATATACCGGCAAACTCTTTGTCTTCTCTTCTCATTTTAACCCGCGACCCAACAAAACACGATAATTCATTGCGCCTCCCCTTTCGTCGAGCTATACGCGATTACATCAGAGTGTGACGACGTTGGTATATATAGCGCTGTATATTTACATTTTATGAAAATGTTCCCGAAAATTTAGGAAGCGCACACATAGGACCACTTTAACGTGGCTTCAACGACCTCGAGCTATAGCCGCAATTTTCGTTAAGCTATATAACTCACTCTCTCCACTCGTTCGGATGTGTATTGAAGGGAAAATGTCGCTGACAATTTGCGAACAAGACTATTTGCCGTGATGTCACGTGGACACCGTCAGCTCATCTCACGGGATGTGCATCAGAATTTGACTATAATATCGGGGGATTGATGTTCGAAACGTTATGAGAGCTATTTTTTTAAAGAGAATTTTAAATTTTACGCGTGTATCGGATAAAAAGGAGAAGTACATATTACGATGCGATTGGTGTATACACGTCGTATATCTATAAAATCCAAATGAAAAATCGACGAAGCACAACGTTAAGCAATCATTGAAGCTGTCGTCTCAGGAGGAAAAAGTTTGTATTCGCGTCCCGATTCTCAGTCGTCTCTCTACAAATGAAAGAAAATTAACAGATATTCTATTGAAAATATCAAATTCTCACGTGTGAAAATAAAAGTCGAAAAGCGTGTGTCCCGACATAATCCCAGCCACCTCCTTATTACGATCTTCCTTCGACAAACATCGTGACTTTTATTAATCCAATCGAGGCTTACGTCCGCGCCGCATCCGCTTATATAGAAGGATAATACACGATAGTTCGCTTCCACGCACCCGGACGCAACGTAGTTATCGGCTGTCTCGAGGCTTTAATCAGAGACAGAATCAAATTGCGGTACTTCCACCACATCTGTTTCATCTTCCCTCTCTCTCTCTCTCGTATAGGCGTACTCTCTGCCTCTAGGTCACGCTCTCTTTCTCTATATACCTGCCTCTACCTCTCGATCTAAATAGCATTTACTGATTGCGCAATTTTATGTGCAGGTATATGGAGGAACTAGGCTAAATTAGAGCCTTGCGGAATATTAAAGATTTTGCGATAGCTTATATATAATTCTGGCATTCGGTTATTTTTCTTTAAAATTATGTACGATTACAATGTTATTATTTAAATCTACTTAATTATTGAAAAATATTATATCCAGCATGTTAATAACATTTCTATATTCGAGCCAAAGCTATATATATTCACGTCGCATCATTTCGCGCGTCCACAAGCCGAAACAACAACGCTGCAAGCGCAAACTTTCAGATTACGCGAAAACTTGTGGACGCATAATCAACCGGAAAGTCCACCAATGAAAACGTACGAGGCGGCGCGCGCAATCCGATTTCCGACTACTCTCTCTGCTGCATGCCATTGCTGATGTTGTCTCTGCACTGGCTAATCCCATCTGGGCAGTCATGAAGGTAATGCGTGGAATCATCCCATTTAAATAAAACGCGACTATACTGTGGTATGCGCCAGGCAGCTATTCGCACCTTGATCGTTTACGGAAACATTTATCCGTTGGATGAGCCGACAAGCTTTCTCTCTCTCTCTCTCTGATTCCAGGAACACATTAGTAGGTTACACTGTCTCAATTATCGTAGCTCTTCATGCGAGAACCGCAAATGGATTAGTGGCCGGCGATTTATACGTGCTTGGGAAAGTTCCGGATGAATAAGTTTTTTTTTTTAATTGAAGCTCTACAAGCTTTATAAATACAAATATATAGGTATTATACACCGCGTACATTTATACATTGATTAAAATTGCCTTTCAATATCGCCGCGCGCGCGTGTAAAAGTAAAATCGAAAAAAGTTCCATAATCATTTTTCACGAGGATTATCCGGAAAATATAAAGCTGGACCAGCAGGAGATCAAGAGCCGTGTTATAATACCATCAACATAACATAACCAATCTATTTCAGGCGCGCGCTCGCGGTACAAACTTTAATAAATCGACGCCACAGCGTGAGGAGGAAGAAAAAATTACCGTGTACGCCCAGAGCAGACAAATTACTGGAGAGAGCAACTTTAAAACTGTAGCGGCGAAGCGAACTGTATACATTATCGCGAAAAAAATTCCGCCAACATCCTCGGAAACACGTGTACATAGCTCCATTATTAATCGTGATAAGCGTGCCGAAGAGTCGTAATTTCCGTGGCAAAAGCGTTGGTGTATATAATACGAAAGCAAGTGCAGCAGCAGCAGACTACGAGGATCTCCTGAATTATCGAAGGTGATTACGATGCATTATTGATGATCTTAAAGGGTTGAAGGGAGTGACGCCCCGCAAGTCCCCGTGTCATATTCTATAATAGAAGACACGCCGCAGTTCTCTGAGCCGCGTCAGCGGAGTTGGGGTTAGCCCACCTGTCCTGAGGTTTCGAGGTTGGCTTTTGCGTTTACGCTTAATGGAGTCTGCATATATTGTGTCTGTGTGCTCTACATATAATACCTTCTGATCAAAAGACGAACAATTTTAGATACAAAGCATTGTGTGATTTTTTTCATTTATGACCAAGATAGCATTATGCTGCATATGACGAGAGAGGGAATATTCGGTATTTTTGGAAGTTGAAAAATAAATATGACTATATATTCAAACAGAAGTGAAGCAGCAACGATCAGTTATATTACGTCTCAATGCTTTTATGATATATTATTTTATGTATATTTGGACGTGATAACTATAGCGATCGTGAAGTTAAATTTTATTGCTATCAAGTATATTGAAGCTTTGTCGAAAATTCTTTTGACAGAGAGATTTTCCAGATTTAACCTACGTTCGGTTACTGGAATTGAAATATTCAGTTGCACAAAGCTGTCTCGCGTACCGCAAAATTGAGCAATTACAATTACGACTTGATTGTGTGCTAGGGGGTCGGAGCGATTTCTTTTTTGTCGTGTTCCAAACGCTGTGAATAACAATTCGAGCATACGTATGCGCGTCATGTTGATCACATCGACGCACAGAAATGCATCGGCGTATAAGGTCCCCCATATACAAGCTAACTTTATCGTTCAAATTGGCCGTCGTCTGTGATTTTTCGATTGAAGATTTACTTTATACTTTGAAATAAATACAAGAAAAGAGCACAGAATTTAATTTATTTTTACCTTTTTGGATAATCAACATGGAATGATTACACAACGATGATTAAAACTCGATGACAATTTCGTCACCTACATATCCCACACGTCCAAAATCTCTATATCCCCTCTGTGCTTTTTTTCTCGAACTTTTTCTTCCTCTCTCTCTTGTCCTCTCATCCGAGTCTGCCGGCAGTGCTTCCCGGCTCTCTTTCTCGTCCGGTGCCGGAAAAGTCCTGCAGAGTAGGAAATCCAATTTCTAGATAGATTTATACCTGACGCAGTGCTTGCGTCCCTTCGACTCATAGCCATTGAGTTAAAGGCGGACCGATTGAGAAGCGATCTTTTTACTTGCATTCTCCGCCTTTTAACCTGCGATGTTTTCGTTTGCTTGTTGTTTAAACTATTTATATAATATAGGACGACGAAAAATATAAGTTTTAACGATTAGGTCTGTAAATAAAGTAGGTTTGGCAAATTATCAAGTAGTAAAATATGGGTTTGCTGAGACATTTAGCAATAAACGTTTGTAAGAAAGAATGAGTGATCGCTTTTCATTTCCCAGACAGTATACCTATATGTTTTTAAAAAAACTTTAAAAATTTTTAAAAATGATAGTAGGTTTCGTGACATCTTAACTATTCATTAAATCTTTTTATACAACCACACTCTTTATTACAGGTGATCTCTTTGCCAGTGTATACGATCAAAAGCACGAAGCAACTCTCGCGCAGCATTCGCGTCCAGTAGAATGAATAGTGCGCGCAAGTATATGTGTCGCGCAAAAAAGCGAAGCGCGAAAAAGCTAGTACCCGAAAAAACGTGGAATATATTTTCGTGCGAGCGCTTCGCGTGTCAAGCTCTTGTGTGAGCTGCTTACTTGTCGCACGGATGCGCTCATAATTCGTAAAAAAAAAAATACCCGAGCGTCAAGTCGTTCAGATGCAAGTTAAATCTTGGACACTTTTTTTTGTATGTATGTTTGGCTTTTATCTCTGCTGGTATACAAGCGTGCAGAATCACGCGCATAATTGTGCTTTAATGAAAAGAAAATTCATATTTTACAATATCAAATTATTATTACACATTCATAATTTATACTTGGAGATACAATGACTGAGCGTGACTTGGTTATTATATTATATTTAGTAAATAAATCATTTATGTTATACCATATATACCGTATTTTTTGTGTTGCCTGTATTGTTTGAGCTTCGCAAAGCACAATCCTTACTTGCATTGTTCTTTCTCTCTGTTCTCGCGCATAAATACACGATTTCCTTTCCCATATTCTTCTCCATTTTGCACGACTCGCGCTGCACTCGAATTTTTCTCCATCTGGTTTTCCTTCGTTCTGCTCTGTTTCAGCTTTTTTTTCAATTTTACATTTTCTATTCTCTTATTCGCCCCCTTGTTTCACGGTCCCCGACCTTTAACCAACTGGCCAACTAATTGAATTGTCGGTTCGCTCCACGCGCGCAGCAGAAGCAAAATATTATGTCCAATATGGTAAATTCTTCTCTTTCACTCTAGTAAAATGCTGTTCATTAACAATGACCTAGTTTTGCCTTGAGCGCAATAAGGCCGCTTTGATAAAAGGCGCGAACATGTGCGAATAAAGACTTTTTAACTATATCTCTCTCGTCGGCAAAATGAATTCTCCATATATACGTATACTTTTTCTCTCCTCTTGGCTTGCTTTTTCTACGGAGAACTAGTTAATTAGGATAAAAATAACATATAGCTAACTAACCAACAGTCTAGCATATTTAATTTGATTATGTTCTATAAAAATAATATGGTTAAAATACAACAGAGCATATCAAGATTCAAATACATTCACATATGTGCGAAATAACATAATTAAAATAACTTTTCGATAGAAATTCTCTATGTCACATATAATTCAACGCAATTATTCTGTTCTCTTTGATGGTATATTACCGAGGTATTTCTCTTCATTAATAGGTGTGAAACGCATTTCACTTTTATCATAGAGAAATATATCTTGCAAGTGTTATTTTTCATCTATAGTAGCTATTTTAATAGCTCACTCTTTTCAACACGGCAGAGATTCTTACACGTTGACTATTCCATTAGAAAAAGTTGGCGCAGACATCTTATTTCCCACGGGTGCACAATAGAACTCTCTCACAGGATTAGCTGCAGCGCCAGCCTTCGAGGATCCTATATACTTATTGGCCACCTCATCGATCCCTTCATTAGTTTTCTGCTCTTTTCCTCCTGCCTTTTCACGAAGTAACCTTAAATTTTTTCTAATGCTTATTACTCCAGAATCCGATTGTCTGCTTTTGTACCACGATGAAATCGTCATTTATTCTCGAATTTAAAAAATCCGTTCGCAAAATGAATCTTATATTTCATCAAAAGTGATTTTGTATGAAACAGTGCAAAGCAGATGAGTCATGTAAGATGGAAATTAAAAGAATCAATGAAACTGAGTAGATTATTTCTGAAGTTATATGTACGAAAATCATCCTTTTATTAGCTCAGAATGAATTTATCCTACATCTATGTTGATACAGGATAACTTGGTTACCCACCCTTCAGTAATATGATTCCAATAGTTTTCAGATATTTGATCTGGATTATTATATTTACTCATGATATTCTTACATAAACTTGGAATATGCAGCAATAAAAAACTGGACTATTCCAAGCACTCGTATTTGAGATATTTGTAACAAAAAACTGTTTATTTACAAATGTCAATGGCTAAAATTTCAATTCATCCCACAATATATATCTACAGCCGAAATCAAAAAGTTATAGGGACCACTCTCCTTTTTTATCATCAGTTTCTTCAGCTCCTTAGGCCTCACACACTAAATCCAACAGTCGATCTTGTTGCTCTTTGTGCGAGGATAATGAAGTAAAAAAAGAGCCACACATACGTACGAAGATACGCACTTTTTCAATAGCTACATAACCCAGTTACGAAAGGGACGTTCGTACGCTACTGGCTCGTGTACGTCCATCCGTCGTTCGGCGAACACCGAGAAAAAGGAGAAAAAGGACGTCACGAAAAAGATACCTCCTGAATGTGAGCTTGCTCTCGACTCACATAAAAAGTTTTCGCAGACCTGATGAGAAAGAGAGAGAGAGAGAGAGAAAGAAGGCAATGGGAAGGAAGAGAGGCGGCTCGGGCAATAAAATTCAACAAACGAACAGAAACACTGGCACACGACACGCTTGGTCGAGAACTTTTACGGCAACGTCGTTTTTCTTATAGCATCTCTCTCGGATAGCAAGGAGTGGAGAGAGGGACTAGATCGGAAGAAATACGGGGATAGTCAAAAGGCACGAGAGAACACGCCACAGTCGAAAAATGCGTTACGACGGACGTGGGAGAAACCTGGCCGAGGATCCAATTAGGTGACCACTAGAGAGTAATTCTCACACTTTATGACCTTGTCGGAATTTCGCCGTGATTGAACATAATTCAACTTTGATTTAATAAGTCGAAATCTCGTTGTCTTTAATAAAAACGATACTGTACCGGAGATGTTTCAGATCTAATGCGATAAATCTGCGAATATGACTTTAGTTTATACCTATTTCTTGAGAATCAAAAATGTCTAGACGTCACACAATATATCCTCGAAACGAACAAAAAAAATCTCCCTGCCTTATAAAACGCTCGTAAGAATTCAGAGTCAAGATCCCCACAGGCTACTTCGTAATGCGTCACTCTCCCAGAAGGTTAGCCAGAGTAGAAAAGTAGGCAAGCATTCGTGCTTCGTTTTCGCGCTGAGAGGCGCAGGCGGGGGGGAAAGATACAAATGCGACTCTGGTACCTACGCGAGTCGCTATTGTTTATTTATGATAAGGTCGCGAGAGAGAGAGAAGGAATAAAGGTCTACAGAGCTGAACACCATGAGATTAATTGGATGACACGGACTTTTATGCGCATTGGCACACGAGCTGCTCCTCTCGAGCGTACAATCTTAATTTTAACTGCGAAATTATGCAAATGGACACACTGGGGCGCTTGATTAACGAAGTGCTGTTTGTCTGCTGCTGCTATACTACTACTGTTTTTTCATCACGTGCAAGCATCAAGAAAGAAAAAAATTCATGTGACGGAGAATTTCAAGATACATACGCAAACCGACTGATGACTTGTTTTAAATTCATTGGCTGGCTGCAGGCGTTCATTACAACTGTACTGTGTGTTTTTTTAATGACATTTTTTTTGTTAGAATCTTAATTGGGTTATACTGTGACAGCAAAAATTGTAGCTGAAATTTACAAGCATAAAATGGATTTGGTTGCAGATTTTGTTTACTGAATAATATCTCTTAAACGGAGACAAAATTACTGAATGATTAAGTGCTAGGTATAAATAATAGCTAAACAAAGTTATGCTACTGAAATTCCGATAAATCATGAATATTTATTGTCCGACATGAAAAGTAATGAACTTATGCCAAGCAGAGAGCAAATGCAAAGAACTTTTGTCTTTTTAAAATTAGAAAAATTTAAAAATAAATTAACAAGTGGAATTTTTCCAGCTTTACTATAACTTTTTAATCAAAAGAATCTTTACCAAAGATGTTTGTTCTCTGTAATTACTAACCACTGAGTATACCCATATCTCTGAACCCGTTTCTCGGCGGTAGGTAGGCTATATCCATAATTATTTTTCAAATAATAATTGCTTTCCAGTTGTATTACAAAACGCAGTTATACCGTTAGTCGAAGCTACGCACAGAGTAGGAAAATTCAAACAGGTCTGATCCGCACAGTGAAATAAGAAACAAACAGCTCGAAATAACGAAAAGCAACTTTTCCCTTTCGCGCAGTTTACATCTGTTCGACAAAGCTCGCTTTCGAAAGTGGAAAGGATTTCGTCCGCCGCGCTGCAAAACGGCAAAGACCGCGCGCGAAATACCCTGCTCGCTCAAACTATATATACACAACTGTACACACACATATACACACACACACAACAAGCGCAGATCGAGTGACGCGAACTTGGCCTGCGCGCGTAAAAGGTTTCGCGAAACTTGCAACGAAGCTTCCGGGGATTCCGTTCGTGCGAGAGCGATGCATGACGAGGAATCCAAACTTTGACAACGTTCATTCTGATTCAAATTTCCGAAAGCAACTTCCTCAGAGAGAAAGCTTCCCGGGAATAAAAACAGCAGCTCTCACACGATCGCTATAGCCTATACGTTTTCGCCTGTATATATACACGTATACATGCTCAAAGGCCACAAAGTGATAAATTTTTCAGAGCAAAGCTTTACCAGAGTAAAGGATTATGTACTTAGCACATATGTTTCCGGCACGTGTATTCTGTTTCTCTGAAAATTGTTTAACGCAAATTGCACGAATCTTTGCGCGAATTCGTTCGGAACGTTTGACTCATTATAATACGATCAGGGGCAAAAGTATTATGCGAGCCAATTTACTCGGGAGATAAAGTGGTTGGTAACTTCCGTGCAAGCATAAAAGTGTAAACCGTAATCTTCTCTCTCGCTGAATTTTTTTATTAGTTAAGAGCTTAATTAGTTTTCAAAGTATTAAACGAAAATGAGCTTGCTAAAGCGTAAAAATTCAATTTTGATTTTCACGAACCTATTATAATTTACGCATGTTTTCTACTTTTAAACGGAAAATCACGTCGAGATTGCATCAAAATTATAGCTAGCATCAGAGTTATTGGCGTGACTCCTATTATAAATTTTATCAAAAAAAGTCGCAGAGTGAAAAAAGTGCTAAAAACAATCTTCCACTATATCCTCCAAAATGTGGCAATAAATAACTAAAAAAAGAAATTTACCGTTAACTCTGAAAGTATCATCCTCATGGTTTCATACACTCTACACTCTGGCTGATCCAAAAAAAGAGTGTAGAAAGCTAGAATATTACACCACAGCCAGTGGCGAAGGGTTTCCCTCGGCTAAAATGTTGCCGAAGTAGCATTCAACGAGCTTTTCACAATTTACGATCGAACAAGCTCGCCTGTGCATCGATAGCGTAGGACACGCCGCGACCCCATATTAATTGCGATATTTATCGCTTCCATTTATCAGCCTCGCCAGAGGCGACTGCGCAGCGCAGCAGCGAGTTTTACGAGGCGACGCGCCTCTTTTCAGAAAGCCCAAGCGCGCGCGAGAACCGAGAGTTAGAGAGAAATAGAGCGGCCTCCGAGCATCGAGGAGCTTTAAAGCGCTCTTGAGCCCTCCCCCCCCCTTCAGGTGAATCGTGAAAAAGCCGTAAGGTTACGATCGAGATAATCTTCGCGGAAATTAATTAAGAGATGGGGGCACAAAGCGGAAACCATCGCTTTGCCGGCTGCGCAAGAATATAAGCGGGCAGAGCTTTCAACGGACGAGCTATTTACTTTATGATTTGCCATCGAGATATTTGTAAGTTGTTTCGATTCAATTTTAATCTTAATTGGACCTCGATTGTACTGGCATTCTTGTATACTTTTAAACGAATTTTATTTTCGTTCGCTTTTATTTATTCCTGTGTGTTTCCTTGCGCTGCGTTCTTAATCTTTCACACGCACTTTGAATTTTTAATTGGACCGGATTCATTTATTGTTATTTTCCTTTCGACGAAAAGTTAATTAGCACTCGACTTGTATATATCATCTGCACCAAAGTAACTATTCGTTCCTTTATTTTAAAAGACGCAGACCAACGTACCCATTAACAGGCAGTTTTTGTGTTTGTTACAACGGAAAAGTATCGTAAAATTCAATAACTTGTAATATTATTCTTGGCACCATCGAAAGCATTGGTAATCTCACTTCCTAAGTTTAGTCGGTGTATACAAAGACTATAAAGAGTAAAAGTAAATCATAATCCTCTTTTCCCAAGTTCCTTGATTACAGTAACTCGTTAGTGGCGTAGAGATGAAAGCTGAAATTAAACGAGTGGCGCGCTCGAAAAAAATCGCACGAAAAAAGCATTTCTCTATTAAACATGGCGGAGGCGATATTACCACTATCTCGTTTGAATCTAGTGATTTGCGGTCATTTTTCTCGAGCTCCGCTGCTGTGAACTTAATGAAGCAATCACGAGAGGCTAGAAGCGAGTCACGTCACGGAAAAAATAGCCTTGGTGATTTGGGCGTTCCTTCCTTTTTTTTCCTTCTTTTTTAACCGTTCACTCGAGCGTGCGCATTTTTTCCCCTCTATCCCTCTTATCCACAGCCGACTGTATAATAGACTTCTATTACGCCGTAAATTGAGGAAGGAATAAATGATAAAGATTGAAATGGAAATCGTTATTAAGCTAGAGTAAAAATAGTGCAATTTTTGGTTGATCCATCAAAATATTTCGACTCAAAACATTGTCTCGCTTTGCGGTGAGAGAGGCAATTTAGCAATCAGCCATGCATGAGTAGAGCATTAACGATCAAAGCCTAGCCTCAGGCAGTATATTTACATTAACAATAGGCAACACGCAGCCGGCGAATCATCCTTTGATATAATACCACTACCAAAGGATAGACGTTACATAAAATATAACCAACGAATTAAGTGTCGAAGAAACATGTTATTATCCTTACTTACATTTTAATCACCAGAGAAAGCTTGCTCGAAAGATCACACATTTACTCGATTGAAAAATCACTTCCTGATCAAAGCCAAAATCAACTTTGGCCATCACAAGCACGTTTTAATTAAGTTTTTAATTCTGCGGCGCTTTCCTCCTTGCCAAAAGAGCTTTTAAGTTCAAGGTTTGCTCCGGAGACAAGCCTCTCTCCCCGCCAAAAAAGAGTAGGTCGCACAAAAGAAAAGAGTAGGAGAGAGATACTATATAAAGTGAAAGAAGAGAATTTCGCGCCCGTCCCTCCAACTCGCATTCCAGCGTGCGGCAAAACCGAATTACGCTCGTAAAATCGAACAATGAAAAGGGCTAGAGAGAAAGAGAGAGAAAGGCGGGAGGGGACAGTAGTGAGGAGGAGCTCTCGCCGAAACGCGTCGTGATAAAAAAAAGAAAAGAAAGAGAAAGCCATGCGCCGACGATTCGAATTCTCTCTCTCTCTCCCTCTGTGTGTCTCTCCACACACACACTCATACATGGATACACTTGAGTAAGTCTTCCGAAAAAGTAGAATTAAAGGGGATCGAGAAGAAAAGAAAGAAGAGGACGAGAGAAGAAGAGCTTGCAGGGGAGGAGAGAAAAAAGGACGGAGCGAGGAAAAGAAACGGGCGCAGCGCTTCTCGGGGATATCGTTACGGTCAGCGGTGCAGCGATATATTTTTCGCGCGGAAAAATCCTCCTTCGTATAAACGCATCCCTTGGATCGAGTGCTGCTCGGTTCTCGGTCGAAGAGAAGCGGCTGCACACACACACATACTGCGGAGCAATCTGCGGCAGTAGCAGTAGCGAAGCCGGCCTCTTTCTCTTTGGCCGTTCAGCCGGAAAGTGTGCGCGACGGGAAATGTATGTAAGGGCGTAAAGCCCCGAAGGAAAGAGAGAGAGAGAGAGACCCCCCGGAGAAGACATACGTTGCTCTGGAGGAATTTGCATTTTTTATGGCTGGGACGACAAGCGTCTTATTTTATGCATGAATTTTTTAGATTTTACTTTTTAAGGCTGCGCATATATTGTTATACTTCTCGTGCGCCTCCGATCATTAGTTGTATATTTTTCTTGGAATTTATTTCTGGAGTATATAAGTAGAAGAAAAGATAATTTAAACTTGAATTTACATTTTCGTCGTTGCTTGGCTTTATATAACGGATCTACACGTATATAGCGCAATAAATCAATAGAAAAATGTATAATATTCGTCTTTATATAACATCACTTGATATTCAAGAACATCTACCAGTGATAATTGCAGTACTTTGAAATGAATTACGCCCACTTTACTTTACTGCACTTCTGACATATAACTCAATTATATACAAATTACCCGCGGGAAATGTAAAATTTGAAATTCAACGAATGAAGCAGTATGTATATTTGATGAAAAGCTAGCAACGTTTCTTCGTACATCAATAAATTCGAGCACAATACTCAACTGCATCAGCTGTCAAACCATAAATCTCTAATCCAATCAGCAGTCTCTCACCCTGTATATATAAAGCACAGCTGAAACCACAGCACAGTTATACATGGTAAATCATATACAAAAAAGCTGACAGGACAGTACCGCTAAAAAAATTGGGTTAAGTCGCGCGGAGCCACTGGAATAAACTCTTCGGCGGCTCATCGATTTCTCTTCCTCCGCGCTTTCTTTCTCCGGGTGTCGCGTCTGCACAGAAAATCTACTTTACGAGGCGTCGCGAACGAAAAGCAGCAACGGGACCACCTGCGCGCGGTAGTAGGAACCGCAATATTACCGACGCAATTTCAAGCCGTATAGTCGGCGTTTGTGGTGCATGGAGTGGACCGGCGTGTTATGTACCTATATATGCCAGTGTTTGCCCGGCAAGTCCTTTTAAGCGCGAAGCTCTACTCCATCTCGAGGGTTAGCGCGCTGAAGCGAGTCGCGGAGGCTTTCGTTGGTTTTATATGCGCGTTACTCTCGAGTGGATGGCGAGCTTTCCTTTTTCGACCCAAGGGATCTCTGCGAGATTCTGGCTTTTTTTCGAGCAAATAATTCCAAGTAAATGATGGATTTGATTTTAACTTTTTCTTTTTTTGCCCGATTTCTTTCGAGATTGTGTATACTTATACTCGATTGAATGAATTTACGATAAGCGAATATATGTTTCCGAGAATTGAAATTCCCGCGGGTTCACTTCTCGAAAGCTTAAATGCAATATTTGCCTACATCGCGTCCCTCGTCGTTCTCTCTTTCTCCTTTCGCTGTCTCATTAATTTAACGCCTGTCAAAGACTTTTTTCCACTACTAGACCTGCAGCGTTTACATCCGGACGTACCCGGCAAGAGAGAGTATAGCTCCTTTTCCGTCGGACGCGACAAGAAAAGCTCGAAGTAATATCTCTCGTCGGCCAGTTTAATAGATGGGACCCTCGAGCGCAAAGTGTTTAATTAAAAGAACGAGAAGAGACATCGAAGAAGGCTGCGCTCGGTCTATATACAAGAGGGTATATATATAATACACGTGAACTCGTCGTGCGACATCACTACTCGTCTCGCTCGCGAACTTTGCGCTCATTATCGGTTTGGAAGGAAAGTAATTTCCTGAACGCGTTCTTATAGGTATAGGAGCTATATATACAGCTGAGAAAGAAGAAATTCTCATGCGAAGAAAGTGGTGCCTTTCATTGTAGAAATAATTAACTTCCTTTGATTGGCCCGAGTGCCATGAGGCGATGCCCCCTTTTGCAGCAGTTTCCTCGACGACTTTTTTTTTTTTTTTTTTTGTTCCCGAGGATCGCTTTATTATCAAGCGACTGTCGTCATAATTATTCTTCGATTCTCTTGTGCGCTGCCGCCGCCGCTGTACTTTTGCTTACTTTCGTCGTTTTTGTGTCCGCTTTTTGCACGTGTGACTGCGCAACTGGTTGGCTCGCGATGTGCAGTGAAAAAGATACGAGAATTATTCAGTGCATTGAAAGTATACTGAATTGAGTTAATGATAGTATAGTAGACTCGTCGGTTTGGACTCTTGTAGCTAATGAGATGCCTCATTATTTATCTATAGAAAACAATCTTTTTTTGTTATATTGTGCAAATCCCACGAAAATCTGCAACAAAGACGACTTTTTTATTTAAAGGGACACACTTACTGAACAAAGTTTTTTCGGTTCTTTGTGTCAACTTGTTGGCAATCCAATGTGGTAGCCATTGTTCAAAAGCATGTCTGGCAGTGTAAACGGAAAATGTACACTTATAAGATCGACGTACAGGAAAAGAGCTTCAATTTGCTTTAGCATAAAGTTGCGTATACGTTTGAAATTAGGGAAAAATTATGAAAATCTCGATTCTGTACAAAATCAAGTAATTTTTCAAATGCTTATAACTTCAAATCCGAGAACGGCTATTTTTAACCAAACATCAGCGCTCAATACATTATAAAGTTTTTTTCTTCTACTTTCATTTTACAATTATTCCACTTCCTGTATTAAATTATTGGCATAGTTAAAAACGGAATCTATAATTTACGATCCTCGTGACATTAAAAATAAACTAAACTAGAAGATTACCCAATGATATTTTTAATCAATTCGAACTTTTGCAAGCTCTCGGTTATATTTATTTTGAAACGCTGAAGTAGCTATACGCCACACGCATTTTATTTATACGTTCTAGTACTATACGTATATAGATACGGCATGTCGTTTAAAGCTTGCACTGCGTAAACTTCCTCGTGTGACGCGTGCGGGTTGTATATCATAAACGGGAATATTATCGAAACTAAGCGTCGCTCGTACGTATGTCTGGAAAGCTGTTAAAGTCAGTCGTTACTGTAACATCGTACCAACGCCGTATCTTATCCAGGCGGGAAAGTCACTTAAAGGAAAAAATACTTGATGGCTCAACACACGTGATAAAAAGAAAACGAGAGAGATATATACCTTGTACATTATATACGAGACATATATTTAAAACCATAAACGCGAGAGAATTCATTTTTAACTTTTGCCCGTGTCATTTTTCTCATCTGTCTCATTCTGGTGAAGGCTCAGGATATTCCTGATTACAATATGAAAATGCAGTGCGCGTGTCCAAAAAAAATCCTGGGTTTTTGTTTAGCTCGCTATACTACAAGTAACAAGAAGTGTGTTATGAAACCTGGACTGCCGTTATTTCAGAGCGTAAAAAAGTTTAATTAAAAAAGATTGAGCTCTTTTTATCACACTAGCAGTAACTTAAGTGAAATGAAATTTCAGATTATGAAGTACGGCCAAATGCTGCGGGAAATACTATATACCGAAATCACAGTTGATTATTAATTTTGAAATACACTTTTAATATATTACGAAAAAAATCAATACTACGTTGCGTCTAAACTGATATAATCGCAACTCATATTTTTTTCTCCTGACAATTTTATAAACCCACTATATATTAAATGACAGAAAAAACGCGACGGATTTTCCTGCTCATCCTTGGCATATAATAATAATTGTACGTTATTGCTTTACGTGCTCAATTAGTGCACTGTATATTGCGTTTCCATCGCAGGAGCAATTTCTTTTTCGTCTCATTTCTGTATGTGCGTACGCGATTATACTTACGACAATATTAATAAAGTATACACGCAATAACCGGCAGTTAGTCTAGGAAGAAATTACTCTGTATAAGATATCATCTTGAGAATCTCGTTTCACCGCTTGATATTTCTTTTTCTCAAAAATGCTTTTTCACGTCAAAATTATCCTGCATCCCTGGATGAGCTTCTCGTATAATGAAGTATCCTGTGCACTCAGCTGTGATGAACTTCATTTCGGCACTGAGCTATAAGCCAGAAAAAAACCGCCTTTACCACACGACAGGCATCCTTTCATATTGCCACAGTAGACCGGAGGACGGAATTCTTGAACAAAGCCTTTCAGCGCAGTCTTGGTATATATTTATATAGTATAGCTGCCTGATGTGCTCGACTCTTTGTACATGTTCTATATAGATAGATATTATATATATATATATATACGTGTAGACGAAATCGGGTCTGCTTCCGCAGCCGGAAATTACCGCTTGCGGCGTCGTCCGGAAATTCGCGAACGAACCCCCATAATAGTAATAAGCTGGCCATGCCAGAGCCTTCCGCTGTGCAGTGGCTCTTCCCTCGTCGTCCCTTAGTCTCCTTATATACGACTATATGTATGTATACATGTGTATACTACACGTGCGCTCAGCGTTAGTAACTTTGACTATGAAAACTTAACGGCGACAAAAGCTATCCGGAGAGAGTAGAAACAGCGCAACGGCGCCGAAGTACTTTTCGGCTTAGGGCGCATAAGCGGCTATACGGGTCAAGCGAGCGGAGAGAGCCTCGGTGCACACGCGGTCAGCCTATCGATAATGCAAGACGTCCGGATGATATCTCGAGCCTTGCTTATATATATATAGCTCTGATATTCACTGTTTCGTGATGGAAATTTCGGCGAATTTATATTTCATTTTCTTTCGTAATTAGAGACGCGAAAAAATGTTGGCCTTATTATTGCTAATTCAGTGTATACTACTTGAAAATGCTTGCGGTAAAGTCATGTATATATCGACGTAATTAACTCTCCGAGGAGCTATTTTCAGCAATTTTTTAGTCCGATTTTCGAAGTGAGACAGACAAAAAACGATGCTTTTTATCGTCGTTTTTTCAAGCTCTAGTTATACCTATACGCTTCTTTAAGAGCAGATGTTAATGAGATACCACTAATGAGGCTCGTGTTCGTTTCGCAGTATACTTTGATACACGTCGCATCATTGCGAGCGATGTGCATCGGGCAAACATTTTTCGTAACCTCGATTCCGCAGCGCTTTTTGAAGAGGCGCGCTCGTCTCGTAAAAGTGTGTATTGTCTGCGATTGAAATAATTTTTACTCTAATGAGATGCTTTAGGTGTCGCGTGTTTTCATGTCACTCTGAAAAACGTCGAGTATATAATTAATCATTGCAATTTTTTAAAATTTAATTTACCTCAGCAAAAAATGACATATTTTACCAACAAAAATCAGCGGTCTAATTAGCGAGAGACATGAGTGTTGTACATAAGCGCTTTAACGAATGGTTGCGCTCTTACGACATGAGCAGAAGACGATCAAAGCTTCAGAAGTCAAACTCAAGTGCGCTGCTTAACTTCTGAAGTGTAGGTATATATGAAGACAAGACCGACTCCTTGTGGCTGATGCTCCATTGCCACAAGATTTGCATATACTAGTCTGGCTTTACAGCTACAGATGGTCGCAGCATAAGGAGCTCTATGCTCTATGTATATATATATATATATGTAACTGAACCATATATACATGCTGTCTGGCATGCGTCGCGCGGATCCTGAAATAATATATTTGCATTAAAATGACTGCACAGACTTATATTCAGTAATTTTAACGACTAAATTAATCTGACTTTTCAATAGACGCGCTAAACTCTCAATTTGAATAATGTATTCAATTTTCAATCGAAAACTTGCATTCATTAGGCAAAATACATACTTTATTTTGTCAAAATCGATATTACGTCGAAGCATTGTGCAAACTTTATTTTGACAACTTTACACTTTTTTTTTCTTTCTTTTCTTTTGCAAAATCTGAGCTTTTCAATTGCTCTTATATTATCTTTGCTCCAGAGCAACCATTTTTGACAATTTTTCGAATCGAAGGTATACTCTCTCTTCTACTTTTATTATACTTTAATAAAAAATATGTTTCGCGGGTCTATTTCATTTTTTAGCATATAAAACAATAGAAAAAAAGGTCCAGAAACCGAAAATTAAAAAAAAATTTCAAGATTCTAATAGGATCCCCGAGAGTGCATATTTTTTCGCGATTTTATACATTTTTATCGCGATCGCCACACATCGTCAGAATGTCAACAATATAAAATTTATAGCCTCGAAAACGAGAGCGAGTCGAAAACAATACCATAGCGCGATATTTCACACGCTATACATATATAAAACAGAAAAATCAATAGCTCACGCCTACGCGTCATATATTTTAATAAACACCGCGCGTAGCAAGGCTGATCGACAAACTCAAGTGGGCATGTAATAGAGCGCGAACGCGATTTATACGGTATATAACGGAAAGCACGCGTTTAATTACAGCTGAAGTAGCCCAGAAAATCAAGTGTGCCAATCGAAAAGCTGGCTCGTTCTTCCATGTATATACACGCCTACGTACACATTCATTTGTGCGTCTACTGTACGTTTTCGTATCTATATACATACACACACAGGAATTCGAACGCAGTCTCCGTTATAGTCACGCGTATATACACGCTTTCAAGTTTATATAACCGACGCAGCGTAAGATTAACGTGACTCTCCACGCGCGTAATATATATTAGTACGACTGTTTATGAAGCAGTTAACACCGTGCTTATACTACTGCACGTATATATATAAGTACGACGTGTATATTCGTTTCACGAGAACAGGGCACACACACACACACACAGCTGATATAAGCGTCGCGCGACTAAGTGTGCACATACCTGGGAATGCTTGAAATTCGTATACTTGTATATACGTTTGTTCGGGGCTTTGAGTGCACGCGCCAGTAGGTAGGACATACACACAGTGAATAATCTCTGCACATATACTCGCGCACACGATAACGAGTACACGTGAATCGCGCTTTCGGATTACTAAACAGATTCTCGTTTGATACTCTCGGCTTATACGATTGTCATCTAATTGTCAACCGAGATCATGTCTGCAGCGCTTTTCTGTATAACTGCTCCTCATCGTCTCGGTTGATTTCGTTATAGATGCGAAGAGAAACTTCAATTTTTTTCTTTCTTCGAACTTGATAATATTGTCTTTATAGGGCTTGTGCTCAGAAGAGCAGTGCACAGCTTTGGAGAACGAATTTCACTAAGGCTTTAGTAATTATTTTCCGAGAGCTGAAAATGATACTCCTTACCTGTCTTTTAACTATAATGAGGGTTTCCTTTAAATATATAAAATATTTTATGAATTTAATTTAACATTAAAACATTAATAAATGGATTTCGTTCAAAATTTAAAACATTTGAAGAGATTCCAAGCTTTTGATGAGAGTTATGGATTAAAAGCTAAAAATATATAATGGATCACAATTTTCACTTAAATAAAAACGCAAAATTTTAAAATACACTTTATATCTCTATAAAACAAACGTCGACTGAAAAGAGAGAAAATCGCAATTTCTGCGACGAATAGAAATCGAAAATGATTTCCTTGACACAGCAATTCACACACATCCATTATTGGCGTAATAAATGAATCAATCAAGTCCAAAATGACAAAACCTTCCGATTTCCACACCCGACATCTATATACACGTACAAAACCATTTTAAACTTCTCCAATTCTACTTCCCCGATCCCGTCCACCTATACAGTATTTACCATCTCATACTCGCCGCAATAAGTTTCAAATAGAAGACAAAACAAAGAGTATATACATATATAGCAAAAACCGGTAATTTTTCGCAGTCCAATCACGTATGTGCGCTGGCCCCAGCGTGCGCTTATACAATCAGGACTTTTCAATTTCGCGCGCGCGCGCGCGTTGAGAACTCACTCCCGATGCTCCCACGGGTATATCGGCGCCCAGAACAATGCCGCTCCAGCTGAGACTATACTGCAGCCCACTTTTCTTCGGGGGATTCGCGTGCAGGCTCCTACGCGCAAAAGAGGTAGAGACAGAGACGATGAGAATGGGATAAAATGCGAATACGGATTTATTAGAATCCTGATGTGAGCAACAAGAGTTTTGGCTTCGTGCGTATAAGTATACCGTGTATATAGCTTTTCTGGTCCTTCGGGAATAAAAACCAGATACTCCGAGTTTCCAACAGCGCGCTTGTGAAAACTGGGAAATAATCTCATCAGTTTCTCCCTGATTACGGCTATATGCGCTGAGAAAAAGAGATGAAATGTTTAAGTTGCTCTGGTACTTTGCATTAGTAATGCGAGAAAAAGAAAGCTCAGTATACTGGTTTTTCGTGTATTAATAATTTTTGTTCAGGATTACTTTTTTTCTAAGCAAACTGACTCGCTCTCTCGTGCTGTTTCTACGCAGCTGCTTTATTTAGAATTTATAACGTATTTTCAAGCTAAGTCTAGTGCTCAAGTTTTTTTTTTTCGAATAAATTTATTAACGCTGCGTTGAAAGTTTGAATCACGCTGTTAGCATGTATAATAATACGCGTAAAATTGCACTTTCGATGGGATATTTCTAATTTACATGCAGATGAATTGCCACTTGAGACTTCTATAATAACTTCGAAAAACACTATTTCAACAGCACTGCATGATGCTAGTAACAATCGTGAAATAAACTATTGTTATTTTCTGGCGTCGAATTTGTAAGCGATCCGCGCTGGCTTTATTAAAATTGCGCGATGAGCACAGTAAACATTACACTAAGAAACAGCGCAGCGAAAGTTTTAATCGACAAACTTTCCTTTAATCTCTGTTCTTATTTTGGCTTTTGTATAGCTGTTCGTACGATTCCACCAGATGCTATTGGATTTTATTGATGGTAAAAACAACAGATAACAATTTTTTTCAATCAAAGAAAGTCGTAAAAGGAGTTGTAACTACTTCGGCAGAACAATATAGATTAATAAATTGAGATAAAATTTTAAATTTACTTAAATGAAAGCGCTCAAGCATATTCAGACTATTATATGCAGCAACACTAGTAATATCCAATATAGTACTTGATAAGTTGCATAATCACAATATATACTTGACATATATATACAATCATCAATCACTATATAGCGATATAGATTGGTATTGGCAGTAAGCAATATACCTAGAACTCATGAACGTTCAAAGCAATATATTACTAAATATAAGAAATTATTTATAAAATAAATTTTGTTCCGTGCGTTTTGCATTTATCTGTAAAACGCTGATAACTATTCTCCCTATTATTGTGTATTATATATGAAAATAGGATTTTTATATATTTCATATTTCAGTGTAATAAGGTATCGATCCATAGCATCCTTTGTATGACCGAAGCGATTATTGATATATGCTAATTGCCGATTAAGTCTCAGATTAAGACAGATTAAGTCTAAACTATATTGACTGTATGAATGGCTTTTATCTTCATGTGTTCACTTTCAGTGTGCTCAATATGAGATTTAGGCATAACGACAGCCAGAGTAAAAACTATATCTATAGCGTACACTATGAGCGTCATTAATTATAGAGTTATTAATCGACGTCGATCAATCACTACGACTGGCATCGCCAAATTCGCAAATTATAATTCTGAATGCATCAAAGTGTAAGCCTCGTTATTTATTGATCATGCCTAATACGCATGGCAATTACAATATTTTAAATATGTTATTATAGGTTATAAATAATTTATTGCGATTTATAAACTTTATAATATCGATCGTGCCATCAATTAATTAATTTATATTATGCATATGTTCAATCTTAAACTTATTTAATATTGTTGCAATGTTATGTTACAGGTAAGTTGCTGATGACAGTGCTTCGCAGTCAATTCTTTTGTCTGACTTTGGACGACGTAAGTTAGTTTCCTTTGAAATAAGTCCCTTTTTTCCTCTCTTAAAAAGTGATGGGCTATCTTGTGAAGCATTTAATGGATTATTGGTCGCCTGGTACAAGAATTTAGGAACGCGAATTTTATTACATAACCTACAAACGCTTCAAACTGTCAGCGCTCAGCAGGCGGCAAAATTTAAAATCTTTCTGGAAAGATATAATTGATGACATGATAAGGAGTGCGCGACGCGCACTTAGATTTCCTAGTATAAACAAAAACATGATGAAATACAATATTCATGTCGATTACTTGATGTCGCAGGATATCAATTTGAATAAGCAATCTCAAAAGCAAGATCCACGCTCGATAATCCTAAGCTTCTCAAACTTGCGCGCTTACAGCGCGCAAGCTAAGACAAACAATTTAAAATCAAAACATGCCAAGCATGTCCCTCTTGCCTCCTGTAATTTTACACAATTCCGTAGCTCGCGCGAGACCCTGCATTGCAGAAATTGCATGAACGAACAATAACTGCTCACAGACATTGCGATGTTGAAGTTAGGAAGATTAGCGGATTGGTGTCGTCGAGTATATAACATATAATATGTATAGGTATGCAGCTTCTATATACGGCGATCCACCGGCACCTCTATTTTACACAAATAACACACACACACACACACACACACACACACACACTACAGCATCAGCGCATAGCAAGTTTCGAAAGGAGAGCTGGCTTTGCTCCGAGAGCATCAGCCTTTATCAGTTTGCATTAATATCCAGAATCACAAGGCCGCACGTGCAGCGCAGCAACGCCACTCGATCTCTCTTTCTCTCTTGCTGCCGCTTTCTCTCTCTCTCTGCTGCATCGTCGTTGACGTCGTCGTCGTCGTCGTTAGGTATACTATACTATACCGTCGCCCTTTCTATAGCGAGCGATGCCCCGCATTAATATCCTAAATGCTCGGTTATTACTGAGATCCTGCGGCGCTTACGCGGAATATCAGCTATGTTTAGGGAGCATGCAAGTATCATGCATCATTTGCATTGACTTGTTCTACTTGCTCGTGTCGCTGTGAAAGCTGAGCTCTCTGGCAGTGGAGTTATGTTATGTTTGTATAATAGTTATATAATATGCTCATTATATATATGTACGTTTATTTTGACAAAAATGCATGTCTGATGTAGTTATTTCTATACCTTTGAAAGAAAACAGACTGCGATAGAAAAAGCGTATATACAAAGTGTCATTGGTGATAAAATGTTCATCACTCAAGCTATATCTTATTTTAACCCCCAAGCCTTTTATTACCATAAAGGCTGTCTCCGTATATCTGACGATCTACACAGTACAGAGCTTCGCATACACGACGGTAAAACCGACGATAACGACACTGACGGTAACATGAAAAATTAGCAAAAGCTGCTTTTATGGAAAAAAAAGAACACTTTCTTTGGCCATTGGCGTCGCTCCCCGGTAATATTTCACCTATAATATCCCGTCAAGCTAACATGCCTTTCGCGACGTATTATGTAAACACGCGCGGTACCATATTCTTTTTTTAATAACGCATGGCTATATCCTGCATCCTTATTCGTATATATACAAGCCCCGATGCTTTATGCCAGAGCCTTCCTTTGTGAATTGCTGGTGCCTGAAGTGTCCGTTGCAGGGCGTATATTATATAGTTTCACTTGAAATTTTTTCGAACATACATGCAAAAAGTGCCTTTATTTTCTTTGTAGAAACCATTCACGAGTATGCTGCATCTAAAAGTGGAAAATTCGTTCTGTAATTTTCGATTAAGCTAAGTACACTGCGAGCAAACGCAAAATCGGGATGAAATAAAACTTGAAAAGCAAACGCACAGTGAAAATGGCGTAAAGCACTTAAGCAAAAATTGTGATTCTTTGTCCTACTTTTTATCAATTACCCCATTTTTCGCGTATTTTCAGAGCGTGCTAGCAGATGTATATATTTTTTATGAAAACTGATGGCTTCGAAATCCATCCTAATTATTCCTTTGCGGAAGAATCCTTTCAATGCGGTAAAATCTTAACAGTTTTCTCTTTTCTGAAAAAAGGCGTGATATATTGATAATGCATGCGTCTAATATATAATATTTCCTTATTAATCTTCCGCAAAAAGAAATTTACGCACAGAAAAATAAAGATAACTCAGCCTTCCAATAAACTATGACTGAATTACAAGATAAAGCGTACGGTACAGAGTTTACGATTTTACGCGATAAAGTACTTCCGACATCCCCATAAAGATATCTATACGAGCGAAAGTGGTAAAATTACTTATGCACGCTTCATACCGCAATACCACCTCTAGTTTTCTCTTTCTATACAGCTCTGTATCTTTCTTTCACTCTCTCGCTATACTGCTCTTGAATGCAGCTCTGCAGCTTCCTTTGAACGTGAGAGTAGCCCTATCACGTTGTCTCAGTACATCACTGTCACTTTTAAAAATTTTCTACGTGCATAATAGAACGGGAACAAATTTCGAGTTATTACATTTTTACTGAAATATATTCTTCCAATTTCTTTAAGCGTGCAGCTTATACATGATGAAGTTCATTATCTGTCCAAAAAAACACAAGGTCTACCGAAGCTTTCACAGACAAACGAATGTTTTTCCATCAGCACGCACACACAAGCAATTTCCCAAACATAATAATACACTAGAATCGTATCGATGGATCACACAAGCGACATCTGAATTATTCATCGAATTCAATGAGATTTTCGGAAACGCGGCATCCTCCCCGTCCGTATTAAGATGCCGAGGCCAAAGCAGCTGCATTACTTATGCACATTGCGAAGAGCCGAGTCCAAGCTCTCGCCTTCTACTCTCGTGTATCCATCAGGCATACAAAGTCTCTTCAAAGCGCAGCATATACTAGAGCAAGAGAGAGAGAAAGCGAGATAGCCTGCACGTTATCATAATAATGCGTCATCGTCGTTCCGCTCTCTCGCACGTAGCGCAACGCGTTTCGCAAAGTGCGCGCTGCACCTCGCGTAAATCACTTTACGGCGGCTGCTGCACGTGTGCACTGCCGCGCGCGCGATCATCCCTCTGTCTTTCCTCCCTTTCCCCCTCTCCAACTGCGCTAGGGTGGCCGCGAGCCGGACATAGTTGAGGAACGAAGGAGGTGTGGCGCGCAACTTGTGCTGCATTGTTCCCTCCTTGGCGTAGCCTCTAATATATATAGCTATATGGACGCCTAGAGACGATTAAAAGCCGAGGCAGATTTCACAAAAATTCGGAGCATTCTTCTGAGCGAGCATACTTAGCCCCTTTGGAATTCATAGCAGGATTTTGAAAAACGCCGAGGGGACACGACACCATCGCGTAATATAAGCGAGAGCTCGTCGCACGCTTGGCTTTGCCGGAAAAAAAAGATTTTGCGGTTGGGTTGAAATTTGAAATTCAAAACTTGGCTCGTTTCAACTTTAACGCGAATCTTTTTTCAAATTTAATGGCTTTTTTGGTATTATAGTTGCATATACTATACGTGTACCGCGAGAAGAATGTGTTATTCAACTTGAAAACGCGTATGATTACGTCGGTGTCTGAACGTGTACAAGTAGAAAACGCCAGATACAGTGTTACAATGTGCTTATACATACTTATGCACTGTACTTGGATACCAATTTTAAACAAACAATTCCATACATATGAGGCGGGTGTATATTAATGTTCTACGACCTTTTAATTATAAACATATTACTGCATTAAACAAGTTTTCGAAAACAAAAACAACAGTCTGGAATTATTTATATTTCAAGATATAAGGAAATAAAAACTTGAAACGTTTTTTCCCAAAACTTAACCGTAAGTTAAGTTATTTTTGCATTCAAGTCATTTGCTTACACGTCAAGAATGACATCAGAGTAGATTCAGTTACAGTTATAGCATGAGTGACCCAAGCAGCAGGCCCAGCAAGACAGTTTTATCATAGTGGCGCGCCGCTACATATACATTCTGCGCGCTGATTGTGATGAAGGAAATGGATAAGTGGCTTTACGCCACCTATCGTCACTAACCAGAGAGCCGGAAAGTTCAAGCGGTGGGGGAACGACCAGTCCAATATATATATGGAGCAATATCGCAACATAAACATCGAGCTGAGTTACTTCTCAATGGGAAAGATAGTTTACTGCATTACCGATCTGTGTTACATCGATTCCTGTGCGTGCTGCCATATTAGCCGAGCTTGCGTGCGATATTGTTATCCCCTAGCATGGGATTTCCCCTCTTTCGCGCACAGCCAATAACGAGCAAAGAAAAACGAAGGAATTGTGTTTATCGCCAAACGTCAAAATTGAATTGCACAAGTTTTTATTCTTATACCCTCCTGCAGTAACCTACTTTGAAAGCATTCAATGTATTTTTAGCTGGGTTACAATCGTTTTATATTTCAAAAGATTTTCCCAGATTTCGATATCGAGCCCGAGAACCTTGATGAATTCTGCATATCCCACTGTGTTATATACCTATACTATTCTTCGAACTATAGCATTTCTGAAGAGTTTCCGGGGCCAGCTCAAAAACAACTGCAAAGTACTTCCGAGAAAGCCGCACAAGTATACATAATATAAGTATACGAGTAGGTATTAAAGCCTGTGCCGGAAGGAATACTGAACGCGAGCCAAATAGTTACACACAGTCCAGACGTGTAAGCTCATATTTCAAAGGGCTGCAAGCAGCAGTATACGGCTGAATGACGGCTGCAGGAATTCATTTGCGTCCGAGGACTGATGTGCAGCACCTTCGACCTCGCTACCACCATGCACGCATATATATATGCTCGTCTCACACAAGGTAGAGCAGAAGCATCGCTGACGACTAGACGTCGATTAATTGTCCCGATTTCCCTGCTGTCACTTGGCTAACGAAGACACACTGACGTAGTCGGAGTCGCAGGATAGAGCTCTATACGGCCACTGCGGAGGAGGAGGAGGGATTCATTTAACGATGAATGAGCACCGGAGCTCCTTCTATGCGACAAGATTTCAATTTCGGCGGACGATCGATAATGCCTACGTTTGAATGGAGAGCCGCTTGAATTAAGGCAATGCGCGTTGCATGCAGAGAGATCGCGTGTGTGTGTGTGTGTGTGTGTTTGCATTAATAGGGGGGCTTAATGGGTAATAACGCGCCTATACTGACATATGCGCGCGCGCGTTTGTTCTCATTGTTATGTAGTTTCAAGAATGAGGATATTAGGATCTGCTTTTTATTTCTAAATCGAACGATACGCACCTGATGCGACAATGTGTGCGCCGCCGTTTATTGCATTAGAAGATAATAGTATATATTGTGAAACTAGCGGGGAAATTGGCCATTTCTACAGAGGCTGAGATGAGTTTAGCAGATGTCGGAACCGAGTGCTAAAATTATAACCCGAGCTAGAAATTGCCATCCCCTATATATTCAGAAGTCCCCTTTATATCCATATTCGCTCTGTGCACTGACGTATTTTACGCGCGTATTCTACATGAATTGGTGGCCGCCCTTTGAACTAAACAGTTGCAAAAATGTATAGCTTATAATGAAAACAAATATTTCTTATAAAGTCCCTGGATGTTTAAAATGCTTTTAAATTTTTGCATGTATCAAGTACACTTATATTCATCTTACGAAAAAGTTTGCGTCGGTTTAAAGTAATAGTAATTTCTTACCAAATTATTTTGTATAAATTTCTGTATAAGCCAATGTATTTTAACAAACAACCACTTTTCAGTCTTGCAGCAAAAGTGGCGCTGATAGGAAATTGCACACAGAGCAAAATGTTATATCGTTTTAAAACATTTCAACATTTTTAGAATTTCTTAAAATTTTGAGAGTTAATTTGTCAAGCACGCTCGAAATGTGTATTATCTTGGCATTCGCTTCGGATGCATGAAAAAGGGCCTATCGTTATAAATCTATTTGCATGCAACTATGATTTTCATGCCAGTATTTTTCTGTTTTATTACTTTAAAAAGACCATTTACGGATTTATCACGGAAGCATAAAAAATATTCAAATCACGAAGTTGACTTTCGAGTTCATAGCTCGCATTTTACTGCCCTAAAACAAGTTTTTATAGTGTAATTCCAGAATATATCACGAAGCAAAATCTGCGCTGCATTTCGCAGGTTTATATACGTCGCAATTATCGAGTGGATGTACACATCTAAACGCGAGCAAATGACAGACGGCATATCATAGAAACAAACAACTTTTCTCAATAATGTCGCACACGCTACACTGCGGACACTCGTAAACACCAAAGTTTTTCTCACAAAAAAAAATCAAAAGTTATTCAATTTTGAGTTAGGCCGCGGGGGGTGCGGAGAGCAAACGTGCTTTCTCGAAAGCTTTGAAACGCGCGGACCAGCCAAAGCGCTGACCGCTTTGCCAGAATATTACGCGCTGATTCTAATATCGCGAGCCTTCGAGCGGTTATATATATATAAGTGCCAGGCTTGCGGTCGCTCGTTGCACGTTCGCGCGCGAACCGCTCGTGTAAGATGCCGAAACTGTTTCCGCAACTGCGCGTACATGAGCTCGAGGCTGAAGTTGAACGAGCTAAGCGCGACTGGTGTGTAATAAAAGGGATATCCCGTCGTCATTTTGTGGAATTATTATGATTGGACAGTCCTCGGATTATCGTCGGTTTCCTCGGTCGTTGCTAAATTATTCTTGGATTATTAACCATTGCGTTGTTATATTGGCGTATGAATGTGTTTTTGGTATTTATATGTTGCAAGATTTACACTCGATAATATTTAAATTTTGAAACGGTTATATCGGTTTATATAGCCCATTCCTGTAGGATAAAATTACGTTATTTAACAGTAAATGACCTTATTAAATAACGTCATTTTCGGTTCCAATTTGTGACACGCCCAATAACGTAATTTAATGACGTCATTTTTTTCAACAGGGAATCCAGGTTTCTTTATTATTACTGTCCGAAAAAAACACGAATACCAAAACCAAAATTTCACATTAACGAATAACACGTAATAGATATTTATTAGCTTAGATAAAAGCAGTGAAATTTTACAAAATTATTTTGCAGATTCTTACATATTTACTTAGTTTATACTTTATAAGCAATAAAAATTAGATTGTGCCATTAAAAGTAGACGCTCACTTCGTCCAAGTTGAAACTTATAGTGCAGTCAACGCTTTTTGTTCGATTCTGAATTGCAAATTGGTCGTCGGCAAACTTGATAAGACCGCCAGCTTCTTTTTGTATTCAGATGAAAAGCTTTGTTTCTTAACCGTAAGTTACGTCTCGTGAGAAGCACAAATATTAGTACTCATTCGCAAGTTTAATCTAGTAATTATTATCAAATGCAACTTTTAGATTCGCGCACATCCAAAAACTAAAAGTAAGTCCGGAATTTTTAGTAGGTCGAATACACACAGTCGTGACAAGAATCGTATTAACTGCAATCAAGAAGTTTGTATATTGTGCTCTAAAACTAATAAGTTTATAAATTGCTCGAGAATAAGTTAATAATCCAAAGTGAGGAAATTTCTAATATATTCCCGGCAAATATTTGCGGAATACTCGGAAACTGACAAAGTTTACAGAAATTTTAGAATTTCTCCGCTGCAGGACCAATAAATTCAAGTTTTCAAACCCGCGGTTGGCTTTATCAGATTTTGAATTCCCTCTATGACTTTACATACGGCTTCTAAAGTTGGTGTACAACGTTTATGACTAGGAAAATTTCTTTAGATGTATTAGCATTAAACGTACAAATTAAATTTTCGATATAATAAATATATACATATTTGGTTTCGTTAGTTTTATAAATACATATATACAATTGCATCGCAGTATACGCAACCATTAAATCCGTCGCATATAAGATTGAATAAACTGATATAACGAGAGTGATTATGTTTTCCAAATGGAAAACCAATACTCACCGACTCGAACACGCAGTATATTATTCGAGAAGTTAGGAAGCTTAAGCCCAAACATAACACGTCGCAACAATCGATAATTAACTGATTACTCGAATATCCAAAAGGAATTAAGGGGAAAAGCTTAGTTCAAAACTTGCCGAGAAAAATTTTTCAAAGCCTATCTAAATCCAAATTGAAGATACACAGAGAATAAAATATTTAAACAACGCCATAAAACCAGAGCTGTATACACTTTGAAAGCAAAAAAAGAAGACAGCTTTCTCCGAGAAAGCCATCTAGTCAAAGGCATACAATACTTTCTTCGCATTGTTTTTCCCCGGCAGCTGCGCAAAGTAATAAAAGCCACAAAGTCAATTTTATCGCGGTGGCACTCATACAGCTGTATAGCTCTCTATACATGTATAGACGTCTCGGCGGCAAATCCAAGTGGAAATTTGCGCGCAGCGGCGATTCCAAGCACGTTGTCACTCTGCGCTTCCTTTGTTTACCTCCACTCACGACTCTCTCTCTCTCTCAGACACAAAGCGCGCGTAACCCAATTTCCCCCGATAAAATTACATCCCCTTATAAAAAAAATATTGCTTTTCAAATCTCTCTCTATCTAGCACCTCCCGGCAGCATCAGCGCAAACTCCGGCGAAAGTCGCGAGTTTTCCCCCAAACTCTTTCACTTCTCCCCCATCTCGCGGAGCGCGCTGCACGCTCTTATTTGGCTCGAGAAAATTCCGCCTTCCGTACACTTCACGTCCGGAATACTTTACGAGGCGAAGGACGGCCATGACGACGACATCTGCGCGAATCATAAAATTTCATTATTTATGAAGAACTATTTGCGCCTGGCACGTACATACAACACACACGTACCCGAGAGAAAACGTGCGTGTGCTCGACGACGACTACGTTCGACCGACGAAAATGGCGGTAGGATGTATGTATGTATTATATATATGGGAGGAATTTTATACCGCAAGTCTTATCGAACGTACTTTACGTACAACGTATATATAACTTGGAAGCAAGAGCAAGAGCCGTTCCGGCACGCGGATGTATATCCCGCACATATACACGGCTCTTATTTCGATTATTCACGAGGCTCCTTTCTCTTTGCCCATACCCTGCTCTATCAAGTGCAAATGTCCGTGTACACGTGTGTGCTGCGGGCATACCTTTTTGCTGGCAGCTCTCATTGTATATATATATATATACCTACAGACGTTCTTCTCCCGTTTGCCATTCCTGCCGAAGGCGCCTGCTGACCTTCACCTCGATCCTCGTGTGATTTTTTTTTGACCCCCCGTCGTCCTCGTATATTATAGCAGAATTCAAAAAAGCTCGGATCTTCAATTTCGAAATCCCTGCATGCGCGCGAGAAATCAAAAAGAAGAGGCGAAAAATCCTTTCATCGATAAACTCTTTATCCGCAACCGCAACTACCCGCTGCAGGAGCAGCTTCGCGAGCTTTTCTTAGCCCGCAGCGGCCCACACTCTATATACCTCGTCTCTCGGCATATAATAAGAGACAGAGAAGACAGCGGAAGCATACAGGGGGCTATAGGGAGTGTATATACTTGGGCTAGCTCACAATCTCACATACACGATATTTCCCTTGGGACACGTATATACTCTCCTCTCATGCTCGCGCTCTTGATGCAACAATGTATAGCTGTATCGTATGTAATATATACTTATATATATCCGTGTTTAAGACTCTGATAATAGAAAGCGGGTCGCCATTGTCCCCATTCAACGGAAAGGTTTAACATAATATTTGCAATGGAAGACCCGACCGGTCTCTCTCCCTCTCTTCTTCTCCGTATTATACTTATATAAGGTAACCTCTCTCTCTTTATCCATTCGTCGCTCTTTTGAGATTTTGATCTGACGAGAGATGCACTTCAGCGCACAAGAGGCAACGAGAGAGAGAGAGAGGCAGGAACGCGCAAGAAAGTTCAATAGAGAAGAACGATAAGAGACGGACTTGACTTAGGAGTGCGGAGATAATAGGTCAACGAATATAAACTTATTATTCAATTTCTCCCGACGTTTTCGTTTTCAGACAACTGCGCTGACCCGAAAATTAAGTGACTTTTCGAGCTGCAGAGCAGAAGATCGTGCAGCTGGCGCAGAATTTTTGTTTTTTGTAGAAACATCTGAACATAGAGAACAATCGTGAAATTCAATTTTCATAAATTTTCAAAGCTTTTGAAAATAGACTAGACTTTCGCAATACATTTTTTATTTATTTGCGTTTCCGACGCTTCGCTGATGAAAAAATTACGAGCTGCGTATTTTCTAAGAAAGAAATATAAAGTGGGGTTCAAGAAATAATGGGCGTTTTCAGGAATGATTTTACAAACTTTGATAATATTTCAAATATTATATAGTATCGCGGGTCACAATTATTTTATTTTCGATCAAAATCGATGAATGTAGTTTCATAAAATGAATTATTCCTGATAACAATAAGATTATTTATAAAATAACAAGAAACTACACAGCTATATCTAAGAAGAACCAGGAAGATCGGATTTTTTTTTCAGAACATCTCAGTCATCCTATAATTTTTCTCAATCTCTCAAAAAATTTACGAACGCCGCAAAAAAAAGAGAAAATTTCGCGAGAATTCAGAAATTCATACTCATCACACTCCAACACGAATATCCCGCAACTTTTCCAAAAATCCAACATTTCCCTCTTCCACTCGTGCATATAAGCCACTCAATAACTTATACCTTCCAGGACCAGCTGAAAAGTTCTCGTATATTATATGCGATATAGGCCAAAGTTTCCTCGGAATCGTATATTATATACAGGCTTTCGCGCGTCTGCGTTTGTGCAGCATCACGACTTTTTCTCCAAGCGCCCGCGTACTGCCATTTTTTTTTCTCCAACACACCATTTATGTACGACATATTGGCGAAGTTTTCGGCAGCCGCAGAGTTAGCCGAGCTCTTATTCTCGCCTCCGCACATATCCTTCGTCAGCCTGTGGCGGCCACTGATGCGCGCGGAAAAAAAAGAAAGAGACGCCAACGTATATATAGTCGACACTCTGTCTTTGACAGGCAGTCGAGCGCTAGACTATACTCTGCCGCGGGCTAAATGATTGAATTCTGGTGTGGATACTTTTCTGATCTTTTACGCTTCTTTGCTTTATTCAAACTTTCCCGGGGTTTTTAATTAATCAAGTTGCAATATATACACGCTTCCGATCGAACACTGATGTCGACACCCAGCGAGCTTACCGTAATGGTATTGGTTTTTTTAGTTTGAACGAGAGATTATTATATAGTCGAGTTCACTTTCTGAAATTCAATATTTACTTAGAGATGAACGAACGGGCTCGAAAAATTAACTTTCAAACAGTGCTTTTAGGCAGCTTTTATGGAGAAGTCTTTTTAATCTGTTAGTTATAATTTCAACATTATACGTATATACTTATATTTCCGTATTTTTCATCGTTCAATCACTAAAAGGTTTAAACATAAAGTCACGAAAAATTTCATATCACTATAATAATGGTTGAATTACTATGCAAAAGAAGACATCTTAACTGAATAAAGGAGTAAAGAAAGCGACTCTACTGTAGTTCATAGAATGTCGGTCGCGAGTTGTATATCTTATGTGTCTCTTGCGACGCTCGTAAATGCCTCATGCAAAGCGCGTGTCGTTCTTTTAAGTAAAAATAAAACGAATGATAGCGGCAGTTTGCAATAAGATGCAATAAAGTTTATTACGTCTTTCACTGCGGGTCCAAAGCAATTTTCTGAGAATAAACATTGTCATAATACATAATACTCATCTTTTAATGTACGTCAACAAGAATACTTTCAATTGGGGGTTTCGCAGCGATACACTGTATATGATTATTGAAGGAAGAAAGATAATAACTGTGTTACTAATTATTTATGAAAAGAATAATGTAATGTCTGCAACTATAATTTGAATGTATATAATTTGAAACAAACTTGCCAGAACTAAGATGAAGCGCATAGCTAAATCTCGCGAGTTAATCACTTCCTCTGTATTCAGGAGACAAGGGGAAGACAAGGGACCGTCCAATTTCCGTTTGTTACAGCCAGCGCTGAATATATATCTATGTAAGCATACACACGTCTATGTATATATGTATATTTATATTTAGAAGGTGGGCTTGCAGATAAATAAGCGAGACAGATTACGAGTGAGTTACACCTTCGCCTTGTACAGCTATACATGTTTAAGCTTGACTATAATTATAATATATATGTTTGTTACAATCGAAATTACTTTCTTGATGAAAACTTTATGCTCATTATTAATCAGCAAGACTACAATTTTGATGGGCTGTTTTAATCCCGAAATTTGTTTGTATAAGTACAGAACTTCGCCAAGAAACATATATGGTATGAATATAATCAAAAAATTTGAAGTCTACATAACTGACACACAAAAATAATAAACCATTATATATATACGCTGTATACACCAGTTCAACTGCTTATACGTCATTTTACAAAACTTACAGCCCGTATAAGTATACGCAGTGCAGCAACGACGACATCTGCAGTTCTCCCTCTTTCTCTCTTACGAGTAAATTGCCTTCTCTTATTGACGTAACTCAGAAAATTGGCTGGTGCGCTCGGCTCTCTCTCTCCCTCTCGACGGCTAACTTTTCACCGTTGACCCTTAATCCTTTCAGTTTTTCTCTTTCTCTCTCTCTCTCTCTCTCGAAGCCTTTTTTTCCCTCACGCGCGCCGCTCGTGGAATATAACTCTCTGCGATAACTAGCTGGGATTGTCGAAGAGACATACACTCAATTATCGCTGATTTTCGCAGGAGATTCGCTCGAAGCTAAAGCTCAATTTTATCATGATGGGCAGTAGTAGTATAGCATCTATACTATTAACGCTCGCGGATTCGTTTATTTCTTTGTTTTTGATATGTTCGCGCGTGAGCGAATGAAAATAAAAAAATGAAGTTAGGAACTGTAGTTGGCCACGCGCAGTGCTGCTGTTACTTTTAGCGGCGGCGGTAACAAGGTTTTCCGTGGCTACACTTTGTCGGCTGCGTGACACGTGATTGCAAATTCGTTTTCGTTTCATATAACAAAAGGACAAACTAACGAGAAAAATGCATTAAAACGCTGATTCCCTCAAACGGTATTATTTTTTTTTATTCCAATTTCGGCATTCTGCTCTCGCTCTCTCGTTTTTGTTTAATATTGTTTTTATCTTTGTTGTATAACGTAATGCTAGCAAGAATATCGCAATTTCGAAGTAGCATACTCAAAAAAGTCGAGGCAATATTTCCCGACGAATATATACGACGTTGTCAAATATATACACGCGGTGAATTTGTATAAACTCACTTTATACATGTATTTGTACAAATTCCGTACGTTTTCTATTTACCCTGCAGTATATGGATGAATTTCTCCGTGCGCGCACGTATATGTAAAAAGCAAATGTATGTACCGATCGCGTTCGACATCTAAATAATTTTGCGAATCGCCTATATATGTATATACTGCTTCCACATGCGATTGCATCGCGAACTTGTTCTCAGAGCTCACCTTTAGCAACTCAGGCGCACACTTAACATAAAATATTCCCGGCGTCTTATTTATCGACTTGTCGAAGAAAATCGGCTCCAAGGGAATCGCGCGCGCGCACCGAGTGATTGATAAGGGTTTTAGAAGCAGCAATAATTTATTGACCAGTCTCCGAAGAAGAAGAAAAAAAGCGAGAGAGAGAGAGAGCACTTTTCCCACGCCTCCGTCTCACTTGCGGCATACAAAATCGAGACGTTCCTGCGTATATATAGCGAGCGATGATCCATATGTGATGGGAAGCTCGTGTAGGAGTTGAATTCTCTCGATTCTCATACGTCAGCGATAGTTAGTCGCTGCATCAGCGTTTGCGTCTGCACCAAAACGCAGCTCGAGAACTCGTAATGCCTCTAATTTTCTTCTCAGCTATAGCGCACTATATATATAGGTATATACATGTATACGGTACACGGCGTCGCTTCGGGGCAGCTAAAAAAGCCCTTTCGCAAAGATGCAGAGCGCGCGGGACATCTCTTCAGTGTAATAACAATTTGGCCGTAATGACGTGCTAGTGCGGCCTCCGGCGGCAGCAGAGCATAGTGCGCGCCAATTAGGCTCTCATTTTCTACGGCGTGTGTATATATACTTATAAGACTCTCCTTTCCTCCTTTTAGCTGCGCAGTGTTAAAAGTGCCGTTTACTCCTAAGAAACTTGGACGATTATTCCCACGTGTTTTCGCACTTTTTTTTCTCTCATTACAAATACTTCCAACACCTTTATACAAAATCAGACCTCTCATCTCTTACGCGTTATTACACACAAAAGCCATCATACCTGAAAAAAACAGATCCGGAGTTTCTCGCAATGAAAAAAAAAAAATACGACGTGCGGAGATATGGGAAACCGAGAGCAACGTGACCGCACACTGTATATATAGAGGTGGGGGAAGGGGTGCGTTAGGTCGAAAACACTCTCGTTAACGCCGGCTGACGAATGGTGGTGGCCGGGCATCAGCCAGCAGCACGTCGGGCATCACAGCTCTCTGACGTAGTTGCTCTCGAAACATCACAACACGTGCATCGCGTTATTATTATTATTATTTGCAAACGAAATCACGAGCGAGTAGCGCAACTCCTCGCGGCATTAAGGATCGTGCTCAGCTGCGCGCCGCTAATGCCCGATGGCATTTTGCGCATGAGGCGATAATGGAGCACTGCATAACCTTGTTATCATCCCCCTTTCTTTCTCTCTCTCTCTCTCTCTGCCATCATCTCGCTAACTGCAGTGCAGTGTACTCTATGGCGCGCGTTTCTGGAATAATTGACTGAAACATGCGCGCGTAACATTTTTAAGCACCTGTGGATATATATATATATATATGTGCAGAGCGTGATCTGAGAATGTGACCCTTGCGAGAAGCGTTATTATATGCGAAGACGGAAAAATATTCGAGGAATTCCGACTTGAATATCTTTTCGCGTGACCGAATATTCGATATGTTAGATTATAATTATGTGGGATTTTGTATAATTATCAACGCTCAGTCTTGTTATACATGATTGATGAAATCGCACATAACATGTCCAATATCAACGTTGTTGTCTCGCTTAATTCTGTATAGACTTTAATTATGATTGACGCTGTCAACTTAGCCTTTTGAACTGAACTCCAGTCGAGTTTCCTTCGCGTAAATATATTTTAATTAAATCATAGTATAACCTGTAGTTATAATGGCTTTATATATGTACATTGGATATAGTACATGAACTTGCCAGTTTGTTTTCTATCCTGTCAGTGATATTTTTTATTGGACGGCGTGTTTTTCGATAAAATTTACGAGGTGTATACTTTTGAAATTTATTTCCTATTCAAATATTGCACATTGTAAATCTTCGATGAATGATGGGCTTCGATACAATGAACCGATAAAGATGGTGGAGTAACATTTTTTTCAACCCGTTTATTTCAGCATATTTTCCACTAACAATAGCAATCAAAAGTACTGTCGTTTTTTATCATAAAAGAAAATATTTAAAATCAATTATCGGCAACTTTCTTAAAATCAGTGAATTAATATTCTATTGATTAGATCCTCGTGTGTGGCTAAAAGAAATTAGACGTAAAGAAAGGGATACCCATCGGCCCATAGCCAAATTTCACACGGATCCGTGTAAAACCGATTTCAACACGAAGAATCCTTAAAATCTTAAGTATTTGAATAAAAGTTGCCATCTCTATAAAAATGGAAATCCGAAAAAATGAATTTTTCTAATTTTTACTACTGAATGTCGGACGAAATCTTGATTTTTTCACTTATTTGAACGACATTCACTTCGTTTTTTACATATATTTCCCCGCACTTTCCCGGACTGAATTTTATTTTAATATTGATATTTTGACCATCAGCTCTAAATATTAGTGTTAGTTTTGTAAGTTTGCATACTTTGATCAAAAAGAATCTTCCTGTGAAGACAAATACATCATTGACTGTTGCTTCCTTCGTCTTGCATCCCTTAATCATCTTTGATTAAGAGTTTTTACTTGATAGTTATAGACTCTTCAAATATTCGCAGGCAACTTTTAAGCTTCAACAAATTTCCTCTACATAATTCGAACAGCAATCTTATATATATATCGCATAACCAAACTTGATTTAACTCACGCCGGTAAATTTCTCCTAGAAACCCGCTAACTGCACATACCGATACAGTGACGCAATCAATTTCGCCGATAATATAAATTTAAGCGCATATAAAGATCAACAACGAGCCAGCACCATCATTCAGCACCATGTATATGTGTGTGTGCACTTTAGGAGAAAGTCAACAAATCGTCGGAATCCATTAGCCGCAAACTGCTCGAGTCCCCGAGTCTTTGTTGCGGCACTCGGATGGCCATCAGGTTTACAATTTTCCGAAGTTAATCGTGGAGAGCAGAGCCACGGCTATGCGGATATATAGAGAACAGCAGTCAACTTTTCCTGCAGCTTGTATCGTCGTCCATTGAAGAACTCTATTGACTGTTCGATGGCTTTGTTTTTCTTCGGCATCGAAACTCTGTGTGTGTGTGTGTGTGTGTATGTGTGCGGGGGTTGTTATATACAACACATACACTCAGCCATAACCCAGGCGGCCGCAACTGTACGCGCTCCTTTGAGTTTGATAGAGCGGAATTGCTCGTGTTTAGAATTCACCGCTACCATCTCACTCTTAAAAGTAGGTCGCTCTCACTATGCGATGTCCAATAGGCACGAACTCGATTCAAAAGTTTCGCCGCGAGCACGCGGGCGGCGCGGTGTTTTGCCAGTCGGATGACACGCCGCTGTATATATGTATAGGAGGGAGCATTATATTATATACGTCTTGTAAAAGTTGGGAGGGAAGAATTGGATGAGGCATAAAACTGGCAGATCTTAAATTACGATGCGCTGTGAGCACGAGCTGGAGATTCAAACTTGCGAAGCGTGAAATTTTTGGGAAAACGTGCAGGCACGCGGTCGAGGGATGACAGTGTGTATATATTATTGTAAGAGGAAATTACAGTTTGAGGTGAAGTTGTTGTAGGCTCGTTTTTATTGGATTTTTGGGTGGGGCGCGTCTTGTTTTGTATGAGAAATTACTTGTGCTCTTGCATGTTTTACTTCGGCTAACAATAAGTGAAGAACTATATAGGATTCCTTATTATGAAATGCGAGAGGATTCTCGGTGTTTTATAAATTCGAATCTAATAAAAATTTGTATCCCATTGCACGAAGAACACATTTGTCTGATGAGTAATATGGTTCATCTGCATATTTAAAAAATGGAAAATGCACGATATTGATTGATTATGCTTCCTCATCATCTAGAAAATTATTATGTGTCATCAGATAATAATATATTATATAGGAATATAAAATCAATCAAATACCCGATTTAAAGGCTTAGGATTTGCCAATCGGATTTTTACCATATTTCATAATATAATGTGCAGCGTTTAATAATGGGAGTCACTAATTATATGCAATATTAAGTTATGGCAGACATTTTTAATTGCTGAAAGTAATCTTGTGAATGTTAACAATGATGAATAATATCGATTATTGTATTTCAGTCGAGGACTGGCAATTCCAATAAGTTCAGCCTGTCAATAGCTGCGCAATTACATTTAAAAGAATGCTTAATTTTCTACGTATTCTTCAAATTTCTGAAATCCCTTTCGCTATAAATGTCTCGAAGATAGTCTTGAGTTTCAAAAATTTAATTATAGCAATTTAATTTGATATTATGTATCATCCGATCAAGATTGAATGCTGCTCCACCGCAATAACAATATCCAAATAAAAATGTAAGTAAAAGAACAGAAATGAAGAAAATTAAGAGCACCGTATATGAGAACTCGTAACTTTTCATTTCGAACTGGTAAAAGTCCTATATTGATTCTCAAACCCCGTGCAAAATTTCTCCAACTTTCCCTCGTATCCCCGAAGCCTGTATACCTACATATCCAGTATCCCCGACAGATCACAAAGAATCAGCACACATCGCGAGCGCTGCCGCTGTTCGGTAACTCGCAGGTCGATGAAGGCATACTTACGAGGCGTTGTTGCCGCTGTGCGATATACGTATATATATACATACCAGTACAAAAGCTTCCTATCTATATAGATTCTCCGATCCCGCGCGCTGATGCGCGCCCACGTAGCCAATAAATTTTGCATTTCCAAGACAAAGACTGCGCAGCTCGCTTCGAGGAATACCTGCGTCTTCGATCCTGTGTGTGTGTGTGTTTCTGCCGCGGTCTGGTCGGCTAGAATAAATAAGCCGACGAGGCATTGCCGAGAAACGAGAAAAAGAGATGGATAGAAGAAGAAGAAGTCTAGGCGGAAAAAGCAGGAGATAGAGAATGTGTAGAAAGAAGTATAAGAGGAGAAAAGCCGGGAGGTTTTGTAGCGCGCATAGTATGCGTCGAGTTTCTTTATATATATACGACGAGATGAATACGCAAGGATTTTCAATTCATAAATATCTTTTTTTAGCGACTACAATCAAGTAGATACATATATATAACAAAGTCATACAGATTACAAATATCTTTGTTATTTAAAGCGTACGCCTTATATTATATCATAATTTATCCAAAATCATACAACTCGATAGGATATCAAAGTACTCTTTTTTCTCGCTATAATCACCTCCTCTGAAAAAGAAGTAGTATATAGAACGTGTAAAAAGAAGAAACAATTCGCAAAAAGATCAAACGCCATCCTAAATCTCTCACTCTCCCGCGTGCGATTCGGGGAATGCCGCGCGTACACACCCGCCAATATATATATATAGGTACATATATATCACCTCGTGTGCGTATTGATTTATATCCCCGTCGATCGGCGCCCGAGCTCGACGAATTGCGCCTTAAAGCCAGCCTTGCGACTTTTCTTTTTCTCTTTTCGCGAACGAGACACGGTATATAACCTATTCCTCCTCCGATATATATATACCTACGTGTGTACGCTTTTATCTCGTGCATTTATTTCCGTATATACTTTACATTCCGAAGGCTTCCCTCGTGTCTCGGCGAATGCTATGTATAGGCCACTGCTCTCGCGTATATACAGGTATATATATATGCATTTTGCTCGCACGATCTAGAAGACGGGATGAACGTTTTAGATGTTAATAAAGATTTCCAACTTTTTCCCGGGGCTTCCCCTTTGCCGAATGGAAGTCGCGCACGCGCTTATTGGACGCTTTGTCGAAGTCTCTCTTTCTATATGCCGCCGCCGGTGGATTAAATTTCGCGAGCGAGAGGGGATCCTGTCGGCGAAAATATCGAGTATGAAAGGTATACTTGACGAGAGCGACTTGTTTTTCGAGCTTGCTTTTCTGATGAAATGATTTCGTTTTATTTATTCTGCGGATTTTTTTTTTTTTTTTGTTTGTTTAACTTTACTTGCTTTGAAAACCGTGCAGTTGGATATTGTTTATAGCTTAGAGATACTTTTCGTATATATAATTAGTTTGATTTGAGCGTTTCGTAGTCGTGAAACAAAAGATCGATCGAGAGCGCGCCGGCATCGTTTCAAAGTTTCCCTAGATGCGGATTATTTTCTCGTTCCTCTATCTATACATCGTATACACATAGACGAAGCTCGGAAAACTTTCTTAACAATCCAGCCTCGAAAATCGTAAACTCTCTCTCTCTCTCTATACGCCTCTAGAAAATTAATTCTGCCTTCATTTCGCTCTCACGGAAATGTTTCACGTTTTATAGCGCTTTTTATGGATAAAGTCTCCTTTTTATTTTACGACCGCGGTCACTTTTTCTTCAAAGATCTCTCGTCGGCAAAGTAGTAGCTATAAGTATATACTTTTAACCCTAGATTCGTATTTTACATGTGTATTTCAACTTCTATCTGTTAAAATCTCGAACTAGACAGTTGTGGAAACGCCTCGTCGATACTCCAACATCGGTTTGTCTGACCATATATATTGAATAACTACTGCGAGTGTAACGTATGCGCGACAGATGTGTCGCCGCGAATTGTGATTCCGACGAGACGGAGAATTTTTTCAAGGTATAATACATATATAGTCCGGCAACCCCGATGCTCTTTCTGTTTACAAACTCTGTTACCCGCAGTGTTCCCAAATTTTCTCATGAATATGCGCGTACTGCCAACTGCAACCGCATCAAGAGAGTCGAGCATGGTTATTATGTATGGAACGACTAAAAATTCTTTCGATGCGGCTTTTCAATTCGCTTCTGCACAGTCGGTCTGAAAAGCTTGTAACAATTATAGCATTGAATTACAGAATCCTGATTAAAGCACTGTATACACAGCACAAAAAAAAACGCAATAATAATGAATTATCAAAATGTCGACATGCGCAGGAGAGCAGCTTAATGACTCTATTTATTTTTCAAAGCCGTTTCCCGCAACAATATAGCCTGAAGCCCTTTAAATCGTTAAATAGTAAGGAAAGCCCCTCGTGTAAAACGAAGCTCGTTACGTTAAACGGAAAATGCACCGCGCGCTCGTAGAAGCTGAAAAGGAAGCTATATATATATATATAGAGAGAGAGAGAGAGAGGAGAAAGATCAGGAGAGAGGAAAACAGAGTCCCGAACTACAGCATCGAGGGATGCCAGAGATGTGTGTGTATATATAGGTAGGTGTACGCGCGCGAGAAGCGAAACCCGATCAGACGATATCCGATTTCTGGGCAATTTTCGTGCTAGCGGCAAGTGCGCGCGTGTCTCTCTATATACTCTCCGGAGGTGCGGCTCGCGCGCAATCTCTCTCGCGCCCATGTTCCCCGTATATTAGCAAAGTCGTTAACAGCACGCGAAATTCAAGGATGCGCTCAAGTTCGCGATAATTAATCGCTCCGCGCACTGGCTGCATCGAATGTATTATTGATTTTATTCGTGCATTTTATTTGATACTGTGCGTCATGCAGTAAGGTGATGATTTTAAAAATGAAGAGTTTTCAGAAACTTTATTAGATAGTTTTTTGATGGTCACGTCGTTTTTTGGTATACTAGTATACAATTTTTTTGAGGTTAGACATTCAAAATCGTAACTATATATTCAGATCGCATATTTGTTTCCCAATCAACACAAATCGCTTTATTAACGGCTTCAAAACATCAGGTCATCACTTTTTTTAAGAGAGAAAAGAGACAGGTACGTAACATTCCTCTGATGTTTAATATTGCTGAGGCAATTTTTTAAGATTTTGTATTATTGTTGATAACATACCATAATATTCAAAAGACACTGTATTTATGCTAAAACCATGATAAAAACCACTCTCGATCCAAATTACTTTATTGGACTCTACGTTGCAAGAAACTGCCTTATATCCATCAGTGAAGAAGCGACTATTAGGACCGCATTTCTTGCCTTCTCGTGCATCCACCTTAACTTCATCCCACATCTCGTTGACTTAAGATCGCCACCCAAACCTATACCTCCAAGAGGATATTCCTAATATATAAAACGATTTTTTTTCAATATAACCACACGACATAAGTCACGGCTCAAGTTGAGGGGAAATCAGATAGTCGTGGAGCTCGGGCGACGCAGGACATCCACACGTACTTCAGAGACGATGTCGGTACGTGTCTAAACTTCGACAAAAGCATCAGCAGAGAGAGAGAGAGAGGGGGAGAGCTAGCGCACGGCGAGGAGGAGGCAGAATCGTCGCGCTACCAGCTTCCTTTGGTAACGACTTTCAAAGCCGGTAATTGAACGCCCGCGTATCTCGAGCTCAAGATCTCTCCTCGAGGACTTAGACTTAAGCACGTAATGGCTGGCTGAACGAAAGCCCGGCTGCGCGCGATAATAGATTATAAGAAACGGCTAAAGGCGAGAAAGTAAAGGCCCGCCCATCAGAATTCGATCGATATGCGTCGACGAATGCGAGGGAAAAAAGGAGTTTCGATTTCGCGCGTGTGCGGCATTTATTGCTCGAAAAGTTTGTCGCCTACTGTTGTAAGTATTATAATATACAGAGAGTTTATCGACGCGGCGGTTCTATTTCCGATTCATCGAGAGAAACTGTGTATACCACGGGAATGTGCTAAACTCTCGAAATGTTTTTTATATTCCTCGTATAAAGTTTGTGCAGGGGTTTTCTCTCGACGCCCCGAGCAATCGCTTTTCCTGTAACTCCGATCGCGCGCGCGCTTTCGTTTTATGTGCGGGTTTAGTTCGATTTTCAAAAATGTGTATGTGTAGCTCTGTGATAAATTGAGTATTTTAGTTCGCAAAAGGGGCGAGAATATTATCATTATACTATACCTTTGTTTGTACAATAGCACGAATATATATTATTATTTACAAGCGTAAATTCTATAGCTGTATAAAACTATATAGTCGAGAGTGCAAAATTATTACCCAAACTGTATATTATTACAACATTATACAGCCGATCCAATTAAATTTCAGCTGACATCACGCGGTGAATTTTAAAAAGAAGAAGCAGCTCCTAATAGCATTTAAAATTTTTTACGCAATACTTAATCTCCAACTGAGCGTCGCCGACACGTCCTTTATATCATCCGCATTGACGATGTCCCCCGCGGTAATTTGTCCAACGTCCGCAAAATTCGTCGTCCCCTTCCTCTCCATGACTCTTTCATCCGGCTCTTTTCTGCAAGCCGACACACAACACAGAGCTCGCATTCTGCCCATCAGCTCCGCTTTACTTATATCTATCAGTAGAATGCACTTCAATAACGTGACGTATTTTTTTTTCCCTACCGAGAGCATCGGATGCTGATGTCTCTCGGATAATCTGTCGACGTAGGGTGACGCGGCGCATAACTCTCGAGAATTTTTCAGCCTTCGTACAATGATGTCGTATGCGTTTCGTCGCGAGGACGATTTTTCCGTATGGTCATCCATTATATTGCGTGTTTCTGTATTATAGGGGTTTCTCGTACTGCGTCGCTTTTATTTTCAACTATATTATGCGGATCCAAATTTACGCGATGTTTATTTGAATAAAATATTTGCCGACGATAGATGCGCTTTACGGAAGTAAAGGCGGTATATTCAATCGGAATATGAGATATATCGAAAATATTTTCGGCCAGTAAGCACTCGATGATCATCAATTTTTGGATGTTGATATACTCGTTGTATACAACTCGAATTGGCCGTGGGACTGTCAGTTTTGCAGATGTGGGAACACATTTGTGCGTTATTATATAATAAATGGTTATAATATTGCCTACACAGTGCTGCTGACATTTTGATGATGTATGTTATTGTACTCGTCACTCGGTAAAATATAACGAGCCGAATATAATACACTTCCCGCTGCTGCATGAAATTGTTATTATGGAGAGAAGAAACGATTCAATATATGCAATATATATGATTCTCAATTAAATGAACATACTCGGGACTGGGAAAAACATCGTCATGGGGATTCTCTCTTAAATGTAGGTCAAGCAGCGATTGATTCGTAAAAACTGTTTACGCACGAGAGTTGAACGAGGAATTTGATCTCACACATTTATGATTTAACGGTGCGATTATATTCTATAATATAAAGATTATTTACTAAAATATTACTCTAAAATTTACTTTTATATGATCGCTATTGCACCCATTTTTGACAGTCTCATAATAATTTATCTCAAGCCTATTTGGTTTCCGCTTGACATCTGCATTAATATTTATAAAGAAGACCACCTAAATAACAGTAATCCAAAAATACCACGTCACTAATTCCTGCCCTGCGAGAAGTTTAATTGCTTCTTTTTAACTACCGGAAATCTAATTTAATTTCCAACTAAACCGTCGAGTATAATGCTTACATTCCGGCTTGGCAGAAAATGCGGACACCGCGTACACACACACTTGCTAATGAGAGGGATGAAAAAGACGTGAGCGCAGCCGCATATCAGACAAGTAGAGGTCTTTATTTAAAAGCAGCAAGCTTTTCTTCATCTTAAAAATTGAATGCTTTATGAAAGAGAAATTTAGCTCAGCTCTTTTGCTTCATGTTTGCCATGCTAACTGCAGCTCGTCGCGTTCATTACAAATTGCAGGTAGCACACACACGGGCGCACCGGAAATTATCTTAATTACGGACTATCCTCCTCCTCTCTCTCTCTCTCTCTCTTCCTTGCTAACGTAATGTAGCAAAAAGGTTGAGAATCAACCTTACGTGCACCTCAGTGAGGTAGTCTACTTTAAGATGTTGCATAGGTGGTGAAAAAAGTTGTCTTGGTCGCGAGTTTTCAGAAAGTTCAAGGAAACCGAATCGAGAATAGGCAAGATTATGATAGAAGATAAGTGTACTTTAGTAAAAATAAAATGTATAAATCAGGTGCATGATATTTCCTTTCTATGCATACTTATGAATTCTCTCGAGAAAAAGGGGATGGTTTCCTCAAAAAACTTGTGTAAAATTCTTTCCCAACCTCAGCTGAACAGAGAACAAATTTTCGTTTATGACTTTTGCTCTCGCGCTGAAAGCTCCTCCAGTATATCGACGGCAGAAATGCAAGAAATACTTTAGGAGACGGTGACACCGACGTAGTACCAAAGAAAGTGGCTCTACGTTGTAAATCTACTCTTTTCAATCCATCACTATTCACTGATGCATTATAATAGAAGCTGAAAAACGACATAATTTATAGATCAATCTTTTTTTTCTTTTGCCTACTTTCCCACATCCTTTAACTTAAAATTAAAAAAAAAAGAAATGTCGATTAGTTGATGGATGACTGCTTGAGAATCTTCTTATTTTCTCCGGCAAGACTACGTTATGGATTTATTAAATTCTTTAGAAGATTATTCGTAATGAGTTGGACATCGCGATGGGTTGGTAACTTGAATGAAGTTCAAAGAGTTATTATAGGACGACGAGTTTAATTCTGAGGGACACGTTAAATTGATCGATTATTAAACGAAAAGGTGTGAATTTTTAGAGATTTAATGTTCTTAATCGAATATTATTTTTCGTCGATTATTATATTTGAGAGTTGAGACTTCAATCATCATCAATTTTATTGTTTCGATTCTTTTAAATCTAGTAATAAAACTTGACTTTGGTTTAGTTCTCAGTGATAGATAATATTTCAATTTTAGCAGATGTATCGTAGAAAATAAGTAGTAATATGACTTTCTGAAGGCTGCAGTAAACCATTTACCGATCAAAATCTCTAACGCCTGTATTCTTTAACTTGGTCACGTATGATCTTGATATTCCATAAAAGAATTCGCGTTTCTACCGAATTTCCCGAGGGATATGTATCGATGAATGCAAGCTACTAGATTTATTGAACATCGACTTTCCATCTGTCACATATCATTATTTGTCGAAAATGCTCATCCATCTCGGATTATTAAAACTATTGATAAGAAGATATATCTGGAATGTTGCCAGCATTGAAAAATTATTACTACGTGTCCTTTCATTCAGCAATGGCAACAACTAGTTTTATAAAAAGTATTTAGTATAAAAATTTGTATTAACGGCTCTACTAATACATATACGCAGAACCGCTAGGAAATCAGACAATATACTCACATAAATTTCAAGTTAAATATACGTATCCATATTATATACTAACAGCAAAAGATACATGAACATGAAATTTTCAGAAGAAAGCTTTTTCCGAGTGAAAATTATCTTTCTGCGTCATAATGACTTTAATATACACGTTGATCGGATTAAATTCGCCTAACTCATTTGCACAAAGCTTGGCTAGCCGCCGGAAGTTAGCAGGTCATATATGTTAGGTCGAAAAGCTCGCTCTAGAGTTCAAGTTAGCGCAAATCCTGCAGACGGTCGCGAACCGCCAGGAGTACTTTGTGCTTTACATCGCTTAGTTTCCTTCAGGTGCGTAATGCATCGCATATCGTTATTGGAACTCATATTCGCACATTTATATATGCTCTCCAATGCGCCAACTGATGCATACTCACATAATATAGTACATTCAATAAGAATGACAAGGTCATATATACGGTTATTTTCGCCTAATATGAGAGAGATGAATTAGTATATAAAGCAAAATAATTAATTATAAGTTCCAGCAATAATTTATAAACAAACCAAGGATTTTAAGGACAATACAAAATTCCCCGCACAATTCGTGGGCTCTCGTTTTTCAAGAAAAGCCAATAACTTTAGGTTACGTGAAATTAAATCTCGCGTCACAGAGGAATAACGGGAAGAAAAGTACAGCAGAGAATGCAAGACGAGAAAGGTACAGAAGGTGGGCCCGGTTTGATAAGTGCTGTCGTTTCTCGAGTCTCGCATTACAGATCTGCACTGGGCATCTCCGCCTCTGCGGCAACACGTATATACGCATGCACACATACATGTATAGGTATATATAAGAACGTCGGCGTAAATACAGGTACTGAGGCACGTATGGCAGAAAAGAGAAGCGTATATTACTTGTTCTCACTCGCTCTCTGTCTCTGTATTATCCATTTTCCTGCCACACGTCCTTCGATGCAGGATGGTATATAGAGGAGCGAAAGCACGAATGACATCGAACTTTTTAATGACTTTAGAGGATGATCGAAAAGCACTGTGAAGTGATGCGAAGGGATAAGTTATATATAAAGGACGATGTTTTGCATCAAAAGAATTGAACTATGAATTATAACGAGTTTTGCTTCCTTCTGCAGACTCTTACTGAAAATCTCAGAAATAGGAGGCTTTACACGTTTTTAAATAGATGAATCAATGCTCAAAATGCTTAAAAATTTCGATTTCCAGTATAAAGTAATCCCGTCGATCGGAAGGGCTGCTCACATAGTAAGGGGTTGATTCATTCCCCGAGGGTTTCACATCCACGACCGGATATTATTTCAGGGTTACAAAATAATATCGTTTTTTGTATCATGTTCAGGAACGGATAACTGAAAGTTCTCCGAGAAAAAAAAATTAACAGAATATACTGCACGCACTAAACAATTTTAGAGGAACCGTCATTACTTGTAATTGCACACACTATTTTCGAGATAAACCTATAGTACAGTAGGTATACTAGTGCGAGTTTAGTCGAGTGATTAGACGCCAAGAGTAATTCTGTCAATTTCAAGTGGGACAATGAAAGCAATTAGCAGGTCTGTAATAGAATCGACATTCAACTCCGAGTGTGAATGCCGACCTCGAAACAATCGATCATTGTTTTGAGTGGCGGCAAAGATCAACTTATCCAACATTTTATACTCATATCGTATCCACAGAGAAAGGATCAAATCCATTTCTTTCAATGCATATTAACAATCTCCAAGTCAACTTTACGTTTTTGAGATATTGATGTTTTATGCGGCTCTTCAGACAAGCAAGTTGATTACTTGCTTTTGCTTTATTATACGAAAGCAGAAATTATAAAAATTTTACTATGTTAGGTACAGCAAAGCTTCATCCACAATCTTTTCTCCAGCCTCGCTACATTTGTGCGTTGTTATATAAAATAGCATACTAAATTCTTCTTACAGGGTTCATTAAAGAATATGACTACAATCGTTGCGAGTTCAATAATTCCCTATAAGTTTCTATTTCAACGCACAATAACACGCACTTGCACCCAACAAGCTTGTCAATCGGATTAGTGCACTTTGGAATCAATTTTATGAAACAGCAACCGGTTAACCAAGCGTAGATCATTAAATTATACGAAGGGAGTCCACTTTGCGTATGTTGTGCATCACGCATCCGCACAGCACTCGCGATGCGCGTAATTAATAGAGAAGCGTTTGTCCATCGTATTATGTATACTCGCCCGACTGAGCTTTCATATGATTCTCGACTTGTTACTCTTGTTTTAGTAATGCTTTAAGACTGTCAACAGGTTACCAAAGCAAATTCTCTATGACCGAACAGCTTCTATTATATTCCTTAGTACTCAAGCTAAATGCTTATTAAAATTGTTGTAAAATATAGTTTGTCGAACTATTTCGATTATTCGCGATATGAATCGTTGTACTACTGATTTACGAGGCTTAATCGTTATTATAAAAATTAGTATAGCTTATTCAAATATTTCTGTGAGAAAACACATAATGAGAATACCACTGAATATAATATAAATATTCCTCTTTCTTCTCTAAATATATGTTGTACTTGATATTCTATCAGGAAACTTCTCTGGCTCTACATAGGGAAGGCAAATTCAGTATTTCATAAAATACGATAAAAAAGCTTCAATTTAAAAAAAAATTTAGTTAAACACAGATAACAATTTTCTTCATTTTAAATAATTATATTTCTCGAGAAAAATAAAATACGATAATATTTGTCCCCTTCATTGTGGTCATATAGCGCAAGCTCGCACTTATTGAGCTTGACTATATATATATATTATATACATCGACAATTGAGAGAATACGCCGCGCATGCGGCGGCGGCGGCAGCCGGTGGCTGCATCGGTTCTTCCATTCGCGCGTTGGCGGCATAATCTAGGCGCGCGAGCTTATCTGTAAGCTTCCGCCGAGCGAAAGCTCGGTGCGGCGAAGAGCGAGCAGTCGGAATGGCCGAAACAGCGCTGCAGGGGGCAATGTCGGGGCGCGCGCGCGCGCGCGGTCGCACTGCGGGATCATCTGTTTCGAGCATGATAAGCCTAGCCACTGTAGCCGCTGTTGATGACGCCGCGGCGAGCTTTGTGTATATATATATGTATGTATAGGCTACTGCGTGTATTATACCGAGAACGACTCTCTGCGCCGGGCTGCATGACTCCATTACTGACAGCGAGCTGCTATAGTGCCTATATGTTTGTAAAGCGTCGGTAATTGAAGGAAAAATAGGCGACTAGATTTTTAAGAATAAAAAAAGTTTTTATGTTATTTTTTAATTTTTCTTTTTGTTTGTAAAGTAAGGAGCTTTAAAGTTCTGATGAAAATATAAGGGAATATTTAAAAAATACGGGTTTTTAAACCTTTTTTTATAGCTCGTATTTGTTATTATGCTATCACTTAGCTATTCCAATATTTTTCGAGTTATAGCCGATCGAAGCTGTACAATGGCCTTGTGGCGTGTCCTAACTGTGCGGTCGCGTTATCGCGCGCAGTCAAGATAAGTAATTATCAATGCAGAGTATTATAATGATTTAAAAAATCTCCATGCTGTGCTCCACATAATTGCAGTCTGCCAAAGTACACATCGAGTATAGTTTGAAAAGAAATTTTCCTATAAAAATACTGCAGTTTACATCGAAGAAATTTTTATATTATTTGAATGAAAGTGGCATATTGCGTCGAGAACTTGGCAAACTTAACATTATGCGTTATGTAGAAACGTAAGTTATAATTCAAATGTCATAATGATGAATTGAGATAACTCGCGCAGATTTTACGGCGAATAATTATTCCTGAAAGTTGGGAAAATGAGCGTAAAAACAAACACGTTATTCGTCTGCTTGTCATTAATTAATGAGATTATTCACAGCCGAGTTTCCCAAGCGCCAAATCGTATTTATTCTATCACGTAACTGACGTTGCCTCAGTCAGTGCTTGCACTAATTAACGAGCTAACGCGCTGCTAATCGACGAGCCTCCTTAATGAATATTATTTCTTGTTCGAGTGAAATGTGTCTAATTACCTTCGTTTATATTTTGTAAATGCTGTAGCTGTATTCCCTACTGCTGGTGTTACAATATAATAAATTATATATCTATAAAATCTACAACATTGCAGGGAAGCTCAAATTACATTACAATTATAAATCAGCATATTTAATAGATTCAGTTTTTTTAGCCACTACACTTTTTTTACAATGTTTAATTTTAAAGATATGGAGAATTTCACTTGAATTAAAGAGAAGATAGCTCAAGAAATATTGTTGTAACAAAAATTAAGCTTACAAATCTTCAACTCCTCCATTTTTTTTCAGTTGCCCTCTGCTCTATTATATCTCGAAGACGGGCTAACTGCGTAAAAAAATCTCTGCGCAAGCAATAGAAACTTTATCTTGAATTTACGGGTCTATGAACGTGAATCTCATTTCCGTCGTATTAGAGGCATACCTTGTTTTGGGCTTTTCCTGATGCTCCTGTGTGTAAATATACGTCCACGTGTGTCCATGTATATGAAAATCTCAGAGAGACATGAGCTTTAGCATTAGCAAAGAGCTTTATCCCCTGAGCTCCTGCTTTGCATAAAGATTTTTGTAAAAATTTCACAATCTAAAGACTTGATCAAATATTTTTGACAGCAACTTTATCATAAAAACAGCGAAAAAAATGCTGAGAGAGATGACAATGTGCGTTTTTACATTTTTAAGGCATAAATCCATGTAAAGGTTATTGATGAAATACTTAGACGTAGAACGCCTGCAATGCTAATGTGGCTAACGATTTAACTGAATCATACCAGCGTAGCTGTTGCCTTTGAAACTGCTGGTAGTGAAATAGTCACTGTAATTAACGACACGTCACCCTGAAACCCAAGAGATTAACTTGTTCTTCCTCTAAGCTCCTCCTCGCAGTATCTGTGACTTCACAAAACAACCTGTCCCTCCTACACGTTTACTTTACTATACCTACATGTTTTTCTATGCATTTTTTGTGCCACTCGTTTGATTTTTTTTTTAAATTGCAAAATTCGTATTTCGACGATACTGTTTATTCCATGAATGAGAATACTCAAAAACAGCTTTATGTTGAAAAAGGGATTTTCAGATTAGAAAGGAAAACAATATATAATTAAAAGAAGAAGTTGCCTTTGTATAACACAAGTCGAGCGCAAAACTACAATTTCCCTCCAGATATACTGTATAATATAACAAATTTCTCTTAATCACTCGTCCGACCGCAAATACACGGACAGGCAGTAAAATGCCGGAGGGACTTTCTTTAATGCGGTCTGGTCCTCGTAAGTACACTCGGTGCTATATATACAGTGCAGCATAACTTCGTGCATAAGTTTCAGTAGAGCCTCGCGAACGGGGCGGCCTGTTCAAATAACCCAGCGGGGGGTTAGACCATAGAATGGAGGCCAAGAGTATAGCAAGTATTTATGAAAATGTAGGTAATAAGCCAGAGCGGAGCGCGGCTTTCGTTCTATGATTCAAGCTGATCCGCGAGGGATTTTGTATTGAACGGTTTCGGCCGGAGTTTGTTGCCAGAGATTGTCTGGATTTTAAGGGTATAAGGTATAATTTACTTAGCAGAAAATTTTCCATCTCGTGAATGTAAATTCGAAGCAAGTCTGGAATTTCAATAGATTTATATTTACATGATGAATTTATATTTATGCACACGTTGACGTTATGTGTTAAATGTACAGCCACCGGTTAAAGTAATTTTGAATTTGCTAAAGATTATTTCGCTTTTTCCGCCGTTTGAGTCAGAACCGCAATTATTATTATTAGAGAGAAAATCGTTTGCTCCTTTTTCCTCCAGCCTTGTCATACACTTGACATCCAGTTCACACGCCGGTCGAGAAACTAAAAAGTTTGTTAAAATAAAACAAAAAGTTTTTTTTCACCGGTGGGTGTATACCAATTAAAAAGCTGCATTGGCAACTTTCACAGGAAAAACTTCAAGATATCCGAAAATTAAAATCTGTCTCTCATTTATATTATTTTTTTTTATTCGTTGATACTAATAAAAACGATGCAAAATGATTTTCTAAATAAAAGCTTGAGTTTTGCCAAAAATAAAAGCTTCAGTCGAGCTTTATTGCAAAACTTGTATACATCTTCATAATCATTAGAATTAATGTTTAATAGTAACATGCATTATGTGTTTATTGTTGGGACTTATTAATTTTATAGTATAATTATGTATGTAAATTATATGCATATGCAGTACTGTAATAGATGTGAAGTATAATTATAACCGTGATTACATCATATTAGCATATAAATAAAATCAGTTTTCAACCGTAATATCTTTTGATAATTATACGTCAAATTTGCTGACAAATAAAAAGGCCGCGTGTCTGCTATTGGAAAAATATTCTGGGATCATAATTTTTGTTTTGAGATAAAAAAAAAAGAAAAAAATTTGTCACCAGTCTAAAACTCTCTTCGAGAAAGGAATTTGTTATTATAAATAAATACAGTATACAAATTAGACCCACAAACACTGCATTCAAACACACAAAACACGTTGCGCTAACACCTCTTTGAGAGTTTGTTACAATCTTATACTATTAATTTTCCACCCACCCGATTTCCAGTACAATCACAGTATTTGTCACCGCATTTTTCAAGCGAAACTCGCAACTTACAGTCCGTCCTATATCTAATACTACCGCCGTCGCCACATACGCGTCGACCTTTGGCTGTTCCTCGTTTGCTCGCCCCCGTCTCTTCGCGCTTGTTGAAGCCCACGCGTATATAGGTATATATAGTGGGTCTCGGACAAGTTTTCATCGTCCCTGTGACCCGTATATATATCAACCTGCACATGGAGCTTCTCAAACTAAGGAAATTTGTTGATGCCGCGCTGTCGTGTCGCGTCTCGCGTTGCGCGTCCCAAACGTGAAATCTATGCTGAAGTCTCGAGCAGAATACGAGAGAACTGAAGCTTTTGAATTAGGAAAGGAGTAGATGAGGCTCTGCGAGTCTTTATACGAACTTGTGCAGCTCGGGGTGATATGGATGGCAGATTTTTGCTGAAAAAATATTTGTCTAATAGTTTCTGCGCATTTAAAATATGTGTACTTTGAGTTATGTTCGATGTTGTGTGAATTGCCCAGTTTTCAAGATAATAATTACGTGCCGTGATAATTTGGCTGTTTGCTCTTTTTATAGATGAATTTTTTTTAAAAATAAATGGAATTTCGAATGATATTATAGTTAGCAATATGCATAGCAAGGATCCTAAATGACTTGAAGACAACTAAAAGCTATACTCATTGTTGATCATGTTTCTACTCTTTTCAAGATGTATAAACTCAACCGAAACTGGAAGTATTAATGATTAAGATAGTTATATTGAACTATTACCTCGAAAATTACAGATATTTATGCAGTTGACGTGTTAATGTATCTAGTTGCGTTAAATAGTTTCGAGACTTTATCGAGTTTATGATCTAATGAAAAGATATTGCTATTCAACTATTGCTGGGCATTTGAACGGAATTCAAGCAAGAATTTGGAGGTGCATTTGGAATTCGAACTAAGCGATTTTGGTTTATTGTGTTCCAGAACAAGCTATAATATCGTAAATAACTGTAGCCATCATAACAGTAGTCGCTAAAACATTATAAACAATATTCATTACCTCTTAATAATACGAACAACTTAGTACCTCACACAACATGTATCTAATTCTATCGAATGTTATTTATGATATGTACAATCTTAAAAAAAAAACTGGATCGCAATAAAATCTCGAAATGAATTTTCCAGTAAGAAACTATAACAACGTCTAATATAGCAGCTAGGATTTTTCTCATAGAATTTTTCCGGTTCCGCTTATTCTGGCTTGAAATAAATGAAGCGCTGTTTATTTCTGCACAAGCATAGTATAATGACCTCTCAAAAAGCACTATAAATACAAATTCTTGCCCTGGAGATGAAACACAAAAACAAAGAGAAAGTTAATTGCGGAAGAGCAAAAGTTACACGAGCACGCATAAAGAAGAGTGAGGAAAAGCAAGGCCATGATACTACGAGAGGCAACGAGTGTTTGTGTGTGTATACACATATACATATATATAGGAATGCGTTATTTCTGACTGGAGGGATTCTCGTCGTCGTTGTTTCAAGCCATATAGTCGTCGTCGCCGCGTGTGTTGGCTCATTGGTAAGCATGGCACGAGCGGCTGAAATAAATCAAGTCTTGCCACTCATTTCTGCAGCACGCTGCGTGTCACCGAGGCAAAAGTAGATCTACTCCATTTCTTCCTCTCTTTATGTTGCTGAATTATTCTGGCTATCTCTTATTCATGTGTCTTCTTTATGAATAAACAATCATAATTATTTTGCTTATTTTTGGGGAGGCGTCTTGATAGGATCCACACGTGGGTCAAACATTTATATGAATGAACATATCAAAATTCAGTGATTGATTCCTTAGATAAGATTTCAATTAAAATCTTGAATTAAAAGAGAAAAACTAATTCTTAAATGCAAAAATAAAAATTTGAAGACAAGTGTGTTTTGTAACATTTGGCAACACTGTTCGCCCTTAAAAATCTGTCAGTACACTATAGTTTGTACGAATTTCAAGAAATACGTGTTCTGGAAGGAAATATTTATACTACCTCTATTCTTTTTTACTTTTACGACGTATCAAACTTTCCACATCAAACAAAAACGTTGCAGCAAAAATGTAGCAGCTTCATCGATATTGGCTACACACCTGAAAAATCGCTACACGACCAGGCTAATAACCACGTATACTTTTATAACAATAAAAGTCTTGGCGCAAAAGTATTAACCGTCCGATAAATCAGCTTCAACGATAAATCAGAGATTTCTTCTATTCTTTTCTAGAAGAGAGTCGCTACTGCAGCAGCAGCAGCAGCAGCGGCAGCGCAAAAAGTCGACACACTGGTCCCGAGCAACGCTTTGATTCATGGACTTCGAGCTCGTTGCCGGTCTATCGCCTTGTCCTGCAGGTTCTCTGGCGTTCGTCGTTAATGGGGAAACGCACCTCTCGCTTATATATCGAGGGCAACGAACCTCTTTTCTCTTTGATCACGATTCTACAACTTTTTCGTTTACGTTCAGTTTAACTTGTTAAAGTTTTGAAAAAATTCAAGCTGCGATGCCGAGATGTACTTTCTACGTCGTTGACTGATTGATACGACATATTTTCTGAAAATTCACTATCGTCCTACCACGCGTATATTATTATATCTTATGCCTGAATTATTATATTTATATTTCATTATATATCTGTATTGATATTTGAGTGTTTAAAATTTTTAAAATGTTTGTACTTTCTGTTTCAGGTATACGGTACTTGGACTTTGCCGGGAGTTGTGTGTGACTTTTACATAGCGATGGACGTAATGTGTAGTACCAGTTCGATTTTTAATTTGGTGGCGATCTCCGTAGATAGGTAAGTATAAAACTTCAATTAACTATATGAAAATGGAATAGGTACTCTATTTAAAATTATTTATTTCTTAAATACTTAAATATTTTCAAAAATTACCCATACAGTCAAATCAAATAAAATCATTGATCCTTAGTTACAATCCAGCTTACATTCATAATTTGCACCTCTGCAAACGTTATATATTTCATAAATCGAAGCCTGGCAAGTTCCCCGTATATATATATACACCTAATACCAATAACACTTTCAGTACCTGCCGGCTGGAATGTTTGCATGCCATGCATTGAAAGTTCGGCAGCGTAAGCAAACAGGATATAAATGAACTGTTGTCTCTTCTTTGAATTGCAGATATTTCGCGGTAACCCGACCGATAGAGTACGCCAAGCACAGGAACAACAGAAGAGTGTGGTTGACGATACTGCTGGTGTGGGCGGTATCGGCAGCGATCGGTAGCCCGATCGTTCTCGGCCTGAACAACACTCCCGATCGTTCGCCTGACCTCTGCCTCTTTTATCACACTGACTTCATCATCTACTCGAGCCTAAGCAGTTTTTATATACCTTGCATCACAATGGTCTTTCTCTATTACAGGATATTCAGCGTGAGTGTCAGCGTCATTTCGTGCGTCTTTTCCTCGGCTATATATTATCAATTATCCTTTTACCGAATATCGTTTTATAATATATATGTGACAATTTCAACTGACTCCGATGGTTTTCAGGCACTTCGTGTTAGGGAGAAAAAGAAACGCGCCAATCGGAAGTCCAACATGGGCGACATCAAATCTGGCTGTATAATAGAAAACATAGCTAATACGAGGAGGTGAGTAGATTCACAGCGGTTTGTACCATTATAGAGATATAGCTTGCGCTTTTGTTGTAGTAAGTATTTTGTTGATCGAAAGTTTTTTGTATTTATATATGATAACAATTAGAGCGTATATATACTTATAAAGGAAGTAGAGACGATATATCTTTTTGCTGAAAGCGTTTAAATAAGCCATGATTTTCGAAGTCTGCGATCATTAAATTATGCCTTTTGTATTTCCGTTTATTGTATACATTTCTCTCGGCTAACTGAATTCACGATTTACTGGCTGTATAACTTTCGTTCTTTGCCAAGTTTTCTTGAAAGTTCATGATGGAGAATTTTGTCCGAGTTTTACCACACCGCGTTATTGTTGCGAAGGTATACTGTTCGTTTAAATAATTAATAATTGTAAGTAAAGCGTATTAGTTTTTTTAACTGTATTCACGTTGCTTATTCAAAACTATATTCTATAAAAGTTGAGCCAAAAAAGGAGTCTTACAGCTGAGCTTAAATAAAAAAGCTTATTTTTAAGTAAACCGACTTCGCTGCATTTTTATTCCACGGAAAATAGTATAAAAAAATCGGTTGATCCTAAAACACTGTTTTTTAATCCTCTCAGCAAAACGTTATATCTTTTTACACTTCCCTCTCACTTCGTATTTTCGCAATAAAACACAGCGTTGCTCACAACTGTATAAAAATATACGAGAAAATCCTGTGTTTCAATACTAAATTTCCATCAAAGAAATATCTGCAAAGATCGATCGATATTATTCTATTATTTATCATAACTATACAAAGAAACTAATCAAAATCCTGCAGCCTGCGTAAAAAGAATTTGCTTCACATATCCACAACAAAAATAAACCGTATGTCATAAAATCCTCCCCCATTCGATCATTCCGCAATTAAACAAAAACTTTGGTAAAAACACAGTGACTACTTAGCAGCACGATTCGCCTCTTGCAATATGGCACGCGTGTGTAACCCGAATAAATAAGAGCCGTATCAGTCAAAATCTCGGCATAAAAAGCAGCAAACTCGGCAAAGAACGACATTAGTGCGCGATCCATCAATATTCCGGAGCCTTCCTAGCCTTCCATCAAAAAAAAAGTCAGCGTTTTCCCCTCTCTGCAACTTAACGATGATTTCTCGATTAACATGCGTGACCGAAACACAACGACGGCGGTGTCGTTTCGCACGTAAATGGACGGACCATGAGCTTGCGCGTCCGAGCAATGCCAATAAATTGGAATTAGGCGAGTTCCGCGACTACAAGCCTACGACGTGTATATAGTGGAGAATATGACGCTATTTTACGCTCGGGAATTTCTGTTTTAAAAATATCCGTTTTTTTATTACACATTAATATAGTAAATATTTTAAATTCAATCTGCAGATTTCTATAGATTCTAAATTCATTATTCTTCAATTGGTCAACAATGCACTTGAACACGTAACGCTGGAATTCGTTTAAAATAATATTTTTCAATCATAGCATACGTTCTAATTATAGAAGCGTTCAGTTGTACATAAATCGGCTGCTCATTATCAGTCCGAGTTGCAAATTCACGAGTAAATACAGTCGATAAATCGGCCATAATTAATTGATGTCGCACCGCAAAATCAAGCCCTGATTCTCTCTGATCTTGTGCTTCGAGCATTGCCACGATGTAAATAGTGAGATGAAGGCGATGAAAGCTGTGAAAAGCGTATAAATGTTGACGATACGGGTCTGAAGTTGAGTCTGGGCTCGCTTATCCGTGTGAGCTTTCGCGGTTTTCCTTATACGCGCAACTAGCAGTAATTTCTCTCGTTTGAGTAAGTGATTGGCACAGGCTTGAATAAGTTTTCAAAAGTCACTTTCCATGGCCCAACTTCGCTCTTAACCATTTCTACTTAATTAAAGTCTGGTATATAGCTGATTATATAACATTCGTTGTAGACACACATCGTGAATATGTGGGAGAATTTCATAATTTAATAAATATAGTTTTAATGAAATGGAATTCTGTAAAATAAGTCTGCTTTATTATCTTTTGATATACGATTTGCCGTTTCGCACGCACAATGCATAAAGGATCACATTTTAGGTTCAGTGTATTTTTCACTCTAAACGAACTTTCATAATGGGAGGAGAATAATGGAACAACAGACGTAATACTCAAAACTTTGTTTAACTCTCGATTTAATATATTCACGGAGCGAAGCAGTCAAACTCTACGTCAATACTAGAAACAAAACATTTGCCTATAATTATCTGCACCATTTGCAGATAATGTTTCATTTCGAACGCCGCCGAATATCATCACATTCTATTTCATAGTATAATCACAGTAATTCAACATTTAAAATCATTTAAAATTTTCTTATACTACTCGCATGTTTGATAAAAATATAACTCAAGTAGACTGTGACTTCTTTTTGCATATATAATAAGCTGTGTAGTATATAGTGATAGTTATGCTTTTGAAAAAGTATTTAAAAAAAACTTTGCATATATCGTCATAACTCTTTAAGGTATATTTTGAAGCAATTTATTATATTATACTAACACAAGCGCTGATTGGCAGACCCAATAAAAGCAAAAAACGAGAGCTGAAAATGCGATGAATATTAGTGTATGCTGTAAGCAGTAGATGCTTCTTAGAGCGACATTTGACTAAGGTCACACGTAGTGGGTATTCTGTGGCAAGGTTCGCGGAGACGGCGCTGGGCGCTGCTGCTCTGGTTGCACCGGGCATCGAGGAACCAACGAATACAGCTTCGGGCAGCAACGAGGACGAAGACGAGACGCCTCTTGACCCCGTCGTCGTCATCTCCAATGACAAGAGCACCGAGTTCTTTCTGGCGACCGTCGTCGAGGAAGCTGCGTAAGTCTGAAGCTTCAATTTTATACTCACATCATTTATAGTATTTTATTATTCATCGTGTCTGCTTCTGGAAGGTTTGTGTTTTTTTACCTTTTTATGGTCAGGTTAATTTACTATATTATTAACAATTGGAAGTGAGTATCGAATCCTACATTTTTAATGTTCTGTTAACAATTGGAAGATAGATATGCCTCCTCGTTACCGGTTAAACCCCAGAACAACAATTCATCATTTTATGATGTATATTTATGCAACGAAACCATACCTTCTCTGCAATTCGATGAAAAGAAAAGAAAAACCATTCAATCAGACAGTAGCCTAGCGAAAAAGTTCTTCTTTTTGTATATACAACCAATGTAACACCACCAGAGCGTGTATAATTGCAAAAGTTCGGCCTCATTCGAATCGGTCAAATCCTCAGCCAGTATAGCAGTGAATGGCATCGTCGAAACAATTATTTCCTCTCTGTCTCTCACATTGGACGGAAGCTCGCTCCCGCGCGGCAGCGATACATAAGCAAGCCAGAGTTCTCGCGGGTCAACTTGAATTTTCGTCTTAATTGGCTAGATCTGCTAATTAAGACGGTATTATACTTCTGTAGCCTCGGATGCTACTGCCAAGTTAGCAGTGGCTGTCGGCGTTGCAGCACCGACTGCTCCTTCGTTGTTGCTTTATATACAATCTTCAGATCTTCTGGCACACATTTCTCCACTGCTCTATCTCGCTATCTCCTTTTCAAATTGCCATAGAGGTATATACATATATCCAAGTTGAACCAGTCTAAAACTGCTTTGTTTTGACATATCCCAGACACAAGCTTAAAACTGTCATTTAATTTGAAAAGGTCGAGAGTCCCGAGACAATAACGAAATAGGCCCCTTGTTATCGTATTTTCTTAATTTTCACTTCTAGAGTGGGACTATAGCTTTGCCCGAGACAAAGTCAAACTATCCATAACTAGAATTTGTTTTCAACTTTGTACCTGAAGCATAGCACACATTGTGATTTATCAATAAAACAGTCCCAGCCGTAAATTCAAGAAAGACGTATTAAAGTTTAAAGTTTGACTTGATAAAAAAACTCCGAGGATCAATCTCTTGCCTAGTTCACTGCTTTTTAATGAAAATATCCTAGTTAAGCTACTCTCATAAGAAACGAAAAATGAAGCTTTGCATTGGTTTATTAAAGTACACTTTGTTAGCCGGTAAATACACCTCTTACGTCGTCCGAGCAACTTCTTCTCTAGCTCTGTATACAGCTTTTTCTTCACGCTCCCGGTCTCGGTATTATTTTGTTCTCTTTATTCGCGCGCACACTTCTGCGTTGTCTTTTTCGCAGTCTCCTTTTTTTTTAAGTTAGCTCCATCTAAGCAACGAAGCGTCTCTCGTAAAGCTCCAGAAAAAAGACTGCTTCCTATAGCTGTATATTTCAACCCCCTTATTCTTTCCTGCCACAAGGCGGAAATTAAAAGACGAGCAATTTTACGAAACTTTCTTCGTAAAGCTTTTTCAAGAGCAGCGTGTGCGCCTTCGTTGAAGAAGGTGCCATCGTATAGCTGTCTAGAGTATATATTCGGCGTAGGCGTGAGGAAATAAAAGGCATGAGACTATACTGAATTTGGATGAATTAAAAGACGTTGCGTGTACGTGTTTCTCGATTTCATGCTCTGCAGACATGACCAAACTAAGTGGAAGAGGAAGAAGAGGCAACGAAAGAAAAGATGGAATGATCATTATTTTTCAGCAGCACAATATTCAGGCTTTCATTGTGTATATTACATATTGTTATTATTAAAAAATTACCATTTAAAACAACTGTAGGTAATTCTAGAAAAAGTATAAAAGAATGTAAAAAAAAATTAACCCTCTGGATCTAATAATTTATTCTCAATACAATATGTTAACTTTAGATTATAACGCATGAGTTTACTAATTCATTTCTTATAACGTATCCGTGCAGATGTCGATTCGGCGCTGTAACACAAGCGCAACTAAGCACGGGTAGCACCATCCGCAAGGATTCTGGATACGACCCGGGCGCGAGTAGTACAATGCTCAGCGACGCAGTAGAGGTAACTGTTGAAAATTCGAGTCCAAGTCCACATCCGAAGGCAGCGTCAGGCCCGTCTTCTTCAACGTCCTCGTCGCCACCACGGGCTGCTTCGTCTCTATCTTCTCAGCCGAAAAAGAATGGTAGCGGTCCTAGCAGGCACGATCTTAAGCAAATCAGGAACATAAGCACCTTGCTACCTCTTCAATTTGGCAGGTGAAGGGACTTTATTGACTTCTATTTAATTGGTTGGCGACTTGTATTGCAATTATTGATTCTATATTTTGAGACGGTAAAAGCCTGTTTGAATGTACTTAAAGGTTTTGATCGGTCTGACAAAATGTTTAACACAATATTGAGTTATTTTATGTAATTTATTTATATTTTGTTTAACAGCCGTATAAAATTTTAAAATTGAATTACATTTGAGCGAACTTTTTCGCAGTCTGTATCGCTGCCAAATAATTTAACTTTAAAAAGTTTTCATCTATTTATTAAGTTTGAAGGTTTCCAAAATTGCTAAAGTTTTCTATCGTGCCTAAAAATAATGTAAGACTCATCTTCAAATAAATCTTTATGCATACACCAGTCAGTTAATGCTTACGATCTTCGCAATCTCTAAAACTTCGACAGGTCCAACACATCGAGCGGTCCAGCAGTAAGCGGTGTCACGTGTGTGAGCACCGTTAGTTCCGTCACTGTGGGTGGAGGTAGTAAAAAGGAGCGCAAAAACGAGCCATCATCGTCGACTGGCTCGCGCTTCAACCTGCGCAAAGCGAACAAGACCAGCAAGAAGAAGGGAGACAAAATCTCAGCGAAGAAGGAGCGAAAAGCCACCAAGACCCTCGCCATTGTTCTTGGTGCGTCTATATATACATATACTTGCAACTCTCTCGCTCTGTTGTTGCTGTTTTCGTTTTTTTTTTTCTTTCCTTCCTTCCGACTCGGCGCAACCTTTTTTTCGCCTTCGCGTTTCCTTTATTTTCCGCATTAGCCAAGTTTATGTACCGGAAAAACGTGTACGTTGCTTGCGCTCTCGCCGCGATGTAAAGTCGTAAATGGAGAGTTCGGAGAGAAAGAGCAGCTCTGCATGAGATTACCATTGTGCGCGGCTGCACGATTTTCTTTCGCCAACTTTCGAGTCCTGGCCTGAAATCGCCTCCGTAATTTTTAATAAGGTTGCGAGGCACGTAACAATGAAAATAATGATAACGACGCAAGCTCTTTTCAAATATAGCCATTGTTTCTATTGTTGCTCTTTCATTCGTGAAGTAATCTCGCGTTGCCGGGCTATCTGACAATGAAAACTTCATAATGTGACTGTACTGTACAATAAGAAACGCGATCTTCTGCGCCTATAAGCACCTTACAAAATTTGTAGTTTTATTGCAAAGAAAAGTAATAAATGTTAGTTGACGACGATGATCAATAATGATACCTTTTTTTACTTAAAGGTGTGTTTCTCGTCTGCTGGGTGCCGTTCTTCACGTGCAATACCATGGATGCCTTATGCTCCAAGATGAAAAGTGACTGTCAGCCAGGCGTCGCGGCGTTCATCGCAACATCCTGGCTCGGTTATATGAACAGCTTCGTCAACCCCGTTATCTACACCCTCTTCAATCCGGAATTCCGTAAGGCCTTCCGTAAGCTCATCAGCCCATAAATACGTCATCTAAATGACCCTAGACACTGCTGCCGTTCGATCAGTACCTATAATAAATTATCGCCGTCGATATAATGACAATGATGATAGTTGTGAAAGCGCCGCACTAATGCCGCTAAGCGGTTCTCAACACCAACGAACATGTGCCACTTCCTCGTTTAGAGTTATGTCTGTGTGCTACTGAAAGACGTACGCGAATTTTGTTACTCGAAGCGCTGAATTATTTTATTACACTTGGTTCCCTGATTGCGAGACACGATATCAGCAACATGATGAATATGTGACATATTAGTATTTGTTTCGAAATCATCGGAAATTGATTGATTTTAATAATTTTTCATGTCATCCCATCGTTTCATTTTAATTTTATGGATCCATATTCTACTGCATTTGTGATTGCCGAATCGAGCTTATAAATAGATTAAAATCTTTTTTAGTTCTTTTACTGATTTTAAAATTTTATTTTTAATCGATTGCGCAAAATCTCTATAAATTATCAGTAAGAATCTGTACATAAACAGGTAATAATGCGTATAGAAAATTATGCCGCAATACATAATGCTTTCGTTTTTCTTTAAAAATCAAAACCGTCCGAAAGGTAAGACGAATTTCTTTCTTCGCATTTTGATTTAATTGTGCAGCTATTATAATCTTGATCTTATCGTGTCACACGATATGAATGACATTCTCTTTCAAAGATTTCTTTTATTATGAGGAGCTCAGATTTTAGCATAACTACGAGACTAGATTTAGAATGGAATACAGTAAAAAAAAATAACAATTCTGATAATAAGCGAAAATTATTTACATTTAAAAACAATATTTTATCTTATTGTTAGTAGCAAGAACAAAGAGAACCAATGTTGTATGAGTATGCAAATACTGTAATTAATATAGTATTTGAATAAGTCTTGTAATTAAGTTAAAATTAAATTAATTTTCACTACCTCTGAGCTATTTATTTTAACAAGAACTTTTAATTACTTTTTTTCTTTATTTGTATTTGAAACATTTTGGAAAATTGCAATAAAAAAAGAATTTTATTAAAATTATAAAATCACGTTTGTTCTACGCAGTAAATCCATATACTGTGGAAGGAAAATATTTCAAACCATGACAGTATTATTAATAAATTAAGATGTTGGCATATATTTTTTCTAGTATCTTACAATTAATGTAACAAAATAATTTAATCAAGGTGGTTTTTCACGAAAATATGTAATAAAATAGACCCATTTTTCACTATGATTTAATCACTCGTAATTAAAATCAACATAAAACAAAGTAGACTTGTCCGACTAAAGACATTTTTCTTATCGAAATGCCATTATTGCATAATTAGATATCGTCAACTAAAGAAAAAGAAAACAATAAAGCATTGGAATCTTTTTTATTTTTTATCCGATTGATATTCTGAAGAGCTCATTTGGTTCCTTGAACAATTTCAGTGGGAGTTACCGGTATACAAAAATTAATAAATAATCTAAACTTAAAAAGTTACTGTACATGCGAAAGTATTTAACTTTGTAAATTATTGTATGTAACTTTTGATGTTTTGATTATTTAGTAATTTTTATATCGGTACCCCCCCCCCTCCTTCACCCAAAGTATTCAAGGAACCAAATGAGATCTTCAGAATATAAATTAAAACATAAAAGTCTCCAGTGTTTTATCTTATTTTTCTTCTCGGTATTTTACAGCTATAATAGCAATTATTTCACCAAGTTATTAGAAGCCCGGATATTTCTAGATTTTGTAATAAATAAGTCTGATGACTATAATAATATTAATTAAGCTTTTAGAGTAAAAATATCATAATAGCTTAATTCCTTGTTAAAATATGAATTATTGCTACTTGTTGATCAATAAATTGATTTTGATTTTTTATAAAAACGTTATGTATAATTTTTTTTTCTTTTCTGCTAAATATTTTTACTTTCAAGATATTCAAAACTTATTTATAAACTCACAATAAATATACGACTGACTGTAGAAATGAACTTTGCTACCAACGTCCACATTCATTAAAGAAAGTATCTGGCATATGATTCTTATAGATATTTTGTTACTTATACAATGATTAATTCAAATTCGCTTTGTATGTTAATTTTGATAAAAATGTTAGATCATTCAGATTTAATAGCGTATAATGCGTTTGTATTTCGATTTTTTTTAAACAGTGTTATAGTAAGTCCTGCAATAGCAAACTTTTTTTGTCTCGCATCTTCTGAACCGTTTGTGTGGAAAAACAAAAAAAAATTGTAACTAAACTTAAAATAATTTTCCAATAAATATTTATTATTCTTTCTGGCATATAGCTATTTTTAATTGTTCATGATTTTAACAGAGCAAATATTTTCTATTGAAGCTTTGTTCTCTTCAGATATTTGGTCACTAAAATCTATTTTATTAAATTTCGTGTGAAATAAAAAACAATTTGTATAAAGTATCTGGAAATAGTAAAGTCGAAAGTGATATTTTATCGTATAGCAACGCAGTTATTATTCCTATTTCAGAAGATGAATTGTTATTATTTTATGTTGCTAAAAAAATTTATTCTAACTTCTTCATTTACTTAACCTCGTGCATATACCTTTTTGCATACTTAATTTTCGAAAATAGTTATGACTTAAATATATTTAAAATGATCAATGGTATATTTTGTTGATTGGATACTCCAATTAAAATATTTCGCACTTGTGTGGTCGACTACGCGAATTCTCCTATTACCGAATTTCAAGACATATCAGAGCCATTTTTTGACATTTAAGGACATAATAATGCAACAAATTTCCGAGATAAATGTTTGAAGTCAACTATGAATTCAATCAATTATATAAGCGATTCAAAAAAAAAGGTTGGAATCAAATAAAATTGTACAGTGTGAAAAGACTCTATAAAAAGATAAATACCCTTTTCTTGTTATAGCTACATTGTTGTACATTTACAAATGTATATAACGAAAGAGTTAAATGAATTTAGATTAATAAGCTTCAAATAAAAGAAAAACAGGAAAACCAGATGAACGCTTGAGTTTCGTTCACAAATATTAAATTGTGAGCTGCTAAAATCTTTGAAAGTGTACAGAGTAGCTCGATTTCAAGACGGTGACCATGGGTCGTTTCCTTTCAAGTTATTGCTTTAAAATACCTATACAAATAATCTTAAGTTTGAAAAAGAAAAGAATTTTTTATAGCAATTACTTGCTTTATAAAAATAAAATATATAGAGATACCATTTATGTGCAAATGATACAATTTTACATTACCTTTTCGAATTGTACCCTGGAAAGAAACTACAAAGATTTCTGAAGTTTATAAATTGTTTTGAATCTTGTAAGCGTGTAATATTCGTAACGATCTTCTACTTGACTCTAAAAAGTAGCTTATACTCTGTGCCTTTTCAAGATTATCGATCGTATTTTCGATAAAACGACATAACCAAAACTGATTTTAAAGTCAACAAAAGTAATACAAATCTAAAGTTTAGCAATTCAATACGAATAGCATTGCCGTATATCGAAACTCATCTTGCTTTTGGTGTCCTCTATCATTAGTTTTTAAAAAAGTAAAATGCATAGAAAGCTTTTCTTTTTTGCAACAAAAAACATTTTCCATGCAATAGCGAGGAAATGGCCAAATTTGGTGCGAATTCTTATATGTAAAAAGTAATCCATAAAAATGTGAATAAACGAAACACAACAAAAATACAAAAGTTACTCCCACTTCTTTATTATATTTTAATTGATAAATAGTATACAATTCCTAAAACTTTAAAAGATGATCAACAAATTTCCTTCAAATGTTCAAAAATGAAAACAAACATCTTTTAATTCATATGAACTATAAATTGATATAGATTGTTTTAAACAAAAAATATATCAACAATAAAAATTTATTTGATTTATTATTGTTACTCGAATTGGTAATTGCTAAATTGCTCTAAATTATACTTAAAAAAATGCATATTGGGAGTTGCTTTGATAGTAGCCAAAGAAAAACAGGTTTCTAAACCTGTAAAAAAGACGCTGGTTGTAATGTATACATATAGAATAAAAAATCGATAATGTGCATAGATAAGAAAAAACGTTTTCTATTATTTCGATAATTTTGAAAGTTAGAAAATAAGGGAGTGCGAGAGAATTTTACTACAACTTCACCTTGTAAGAATCGCTGTATTTTTCTAACCCGATACGTTCTTTTCTTGTAAATAACTATAGCTGCGTAAAATTAACACTTTAAATTTACTGCGATGCGTGAATATGTAAAAAAATAGTTCTACATGTACAAAATGAATATATGAGAAAAAATAGTGTAGTTTATGGAGAATCTGTTACATGTAAATATATACTTTAAATAGAATGTATGCAAGTGTGTGAAATATTGAAATTTATTGGTAGTGCATAGACAAATTTCTGGTGACTCATCACTGAGCCCAGAGTCAACCAGAAATTTGCGGGCGTATTAAAGGTTTGACCACTTCATTTCCTTATAATCTATAGAGGAGGTGCAGTTGTCAAGGTTATGAAATTTATTTAAACATTTTTTTTAATTGTATAAAAAGAAAATATTTAAAATGTTATTTATAATATAGATTAGTGTAATTTAAAAAAATGTTGATTATATGATATTTTTAGAATTTTATTGGTTATGTAAATTATATTATCTATTGTACAAAATTTATTTAATAAATAAATCAAATATATTGTTGATATTCTAGAATTTTTAATAATTTCTTTTTATGCAATGGGATAAATGCTAAATTTACGGTATGCATATGAGAAAAAGTAATAATGGAATAAAATGGCTTGTGTTTAATTGCAATGGCGAAGCGTATGCACTTTGTTTTTCAATGGATTTTCTTATTCATTGTCGTACTAATGGTCTATACAGGGCATAGGTCTTAAGTCGCGTCTTTTCTTTCGTTTCGCGAGAAAATAAGTATAAAAAAATTTTAAAAATCACAAAACGTGCAGTGTAAGAAAACGTTTTGCGAGAAATATATGGACGGAGCCAAGAAAATACTGTAATCGTAGTAAGAGAACAATGTCGTTCTATATGAAAGACAAGACAAACTTGTAAAATCATGCAAACTGTGAACAAAAAAAAATTCACACACTCTTTCACGTTAACACGAACACAGTACGAAATACAAACTACACCAAAACAAAAGATTGTTACAACTAATAAATTATAGAATAAGTTAAGTTTTGAATGTTTTATTTTTATCCCCAAAATTCACCTAACATTAAGAATACACAAAATCTATTGCTGCAAACAGTCTCAAAACAATTAAAAAATGTATTCTTATTTGATGAATAACTTTCTATTTTATATTTTCGTCAATTTTTCTTTTATTTATCATTTAGATCTTTATCATTTACAACCGACTGTTATTTCCATGAAAAGTCTTACGAACAAATAGAAAAGAGTACGATGGCTAATGAGTATTTGCTGATGCTGAAACATTAAAATCAGTAAGTATCGCATTGGAAGTTGCCTGCTTGGAAGAGAGAATATCGTTGTGGTGGGGCAAATACTATCATCCCCTGCGAGCGACCATTATACTTTATTGCAGCATTTTTATGACAGTCTTGCCATCTTCTTACGACTAATTACGATCGTATAAAGCGAATGAAACGTTCCAAAAGCCGTAAAGTTCTCAGTGTTCCCGGCACAACAGCTCTTCCAGCTCCGTGGCTTATACTGTTTCCCACTTTTGCCCGTATGTACATACATAATATAAAAGGTATAAAAACTAAAAGAAGACTTGTAGATTCTTTTTAAGAGGCTGCATCTTTGAGGAAAATCTTACGCGAAAACCTGCTTTAATGGTTAATGAAAAACGTTTCACCCTATAAATAATTTCGTTTGTATAAGAGGTGACCTTTCGCTAATCAAATTTTGCTTATTACTGACCCAGTTAATGTTTACTTGGATAAAGTTTTCATGATGGAAGACTCGAGGTTGTAAGAACAAGCAAGAAAAATACACTTTCCAAAGCAATTCATAAATCCATTTTAATTAATAAAAATATATTTTATGGTAACAAACAACATACGATGTAAACAATACATGTAACAATGAGTTTTAACAGTCTTGCAAAGTCATTATAATAAGTCACACTCATCATTTTCACGTTGATTATCCCGCAAGCAAGTACACACCGCAACTTTAACTTAAGCTTCAAAACGCTTTAACGCGTCTACTGGCTTCTTTATTATCGATAAACGCCAGCCTTCTCTTCTAATTTTTGCGTCCACTGATAGCTCGCAAGTAGCACGTTCTCCGCAACAGTAAGTTTTTACCAGAGATTCTGACCAAATCCGATCTGAAAAATAAAGCGATCAAAGAATTGTATGAGATGAGTTTAAAAAATTAATTACAAGTGTAAGTGAATTTTTATTATTTTTTGTTATAATTCAATTATCGATTTCGTAAATTGAGATGTCTTCATTAAAGACAACTATCAATTTCTATTAATTTCTTGCTCGAAGACGTACTGCAAAAATATACTTTCATAAGAACAAGATAATTACTAACGAAGAAGAAGCAGCTAGCCAGCAAAATACAGTTATAATAGACAGCTTGCAGTATTATTCCCGCTTAGGTGGAGAAGCGGCGACGTAATAACGTCGCGCAATACAGCAACTTCACGGGGCTTATATATATATATACACGTATATAGTGGGTGTATACGCGCCGGTCCCTTAATTTCGTTACGGTGCTCCGGTGCAGCTGAAGGTCCGCACGGCGTGCGCGCAATTCAGGCGCCATTAATCATATTTGGAGCTGGAAGTAATTGCGAGACATCCGGAGGAGATCTGCGCGGCGGGAGCTCTCGTGAAGCGGTGTCGCTTCCCGAGGATGAAAATTGTCGGGCACCACTGGTATATATACTCCACTCGATGCAAATATTAGAGTCCGCGATGGCATTAAAGAGGTCAAAGACTTTTTTTTTCAACAGCGCACATTTTATTTGCAAAGCATTTTACGCAGATTTGCAAACGTTCTATATGCAGACTTGTTTCTTAAAGGGTATCTGCCGGAGCAAAAGCTTCGGTAAGTGTTGTATACCATGGCGCTGGTGTGTGTGTGTCAAATTCGCGATTCAAAGTGTACTTTCGCGAATGTTAAAAAAAATATGAGCTTTTTAGCGATTACGAAATACCAGATCAATATTGCTATGGTCCACTATAGGTACTATTCCACTATAGGTAATACAGATAAACGGCATTTTATTAGAAATTCGTTTTAAAAGATGTGATCAGAAAGTGTAAACAATTTTTTCATGTAAGCTTGATTTATTCATAATATTTATTTCTTCAACAATTTTGAAGCAATTAAATATTTTTTAACTTACATACTGCAAACTTCTCTGCAAAGCGGTAAACGAGCAGATTTTACTGCCAGCTCATAATTCACGTTGTGCTTACTTCTTATTCACAGCAAGAACTGTTTGTAATGAACGCAATGTAAGTGACATTATTTAACGATTTCGATTTTGTTCCATAAGGTCAAAAATTATTTCGATCCCGTCGGCAGCATATTTTACAATAGGGTCGGCTACTCATGTTGAGTTAATTACTTGTTCTGATAGCTAATAGCAGCTTTTCTTTGTGAAACTTTCGAATTTTTGTGATAAGTATTTATATAATATGCAAATGATAAATTCAATATAAATTTTAGGAAAAAACGGAGTATAGTAACCTTGAATGTATAATGTTTTCACTACATTTATTCTCAAATTGCAAACTCTACATATCAACTTCACGTTATAATTTTATTTAGAAAATGGACAAGAAGCCATAAAGAGTACTTTGTACAGAATATCAATAAAGCTACTTCAATCAGATGTTAAAATATTTTTCTTATAATGTATAGTTTTAGTTAGCCAATATTGCCCAACTATAGAATTATAAATTGTTTATATAATTCACTTACTTTCGTTAACATTGTCTCAGTTGGTCGATATTGTTCCTGAAGAGCTATGCCTTTTCCAGCATCAATGACTGCAGATCTCATTTGCTCTGAATTGCTCGGTGACATGAGGTATTCTATTCCTCCAAAACCACTTAATTGCAACTGCAATCCTGGAATTCATAATCGCTTTATTAACAATTTTCAAATTCATGAAATACATAATATTGTTCTCGTTTTGTAATTAAAATAGTATGCACACTTAGATATATTTTATAACCTGGTGCGATAAATTTTAAACATTTAAATGTTCTATCATCTTACCTGGGGAAATGCCTGAATTGACTTGCATAGATTGCTGGATCGGTTGTTTAGCCTGCGCATTATTTGGTAACAAATAAAACGAACCTACAATGATAAATTTTTCATCCGTGAGTGTCAAAAAGAAGTTGGTCGTTCACTGATCATAGTTTTTATACTTCGATTAAAATATTAAAATAATAAAAAAGAAAGTTCCCGTAATAGATCTAATATTATTGCAATACTGTTGACATCGATTTTCAAATTACCTAAAGGTATGTTGGAGCTGATTTGTGTTGCTGGCTTGGCTTGCTCTTGGGGTTGTATGAAATAATATGACGGATTACCAGGAGCTGAAAAATCATTTAAAACATTTTAATTTCATTTGAATCAGCGCATTACGACTCTAATAATAAGAAATAATTCGTTTGTTTACCATTAGTAGCTGGATTTAACTTTAGTTGCGTCACATCTATATGATTTTGACCAGAACTATAAGCATTAGGAACTGAAAAAAAATATATGATAGTTGTACTACTACTTTTCAAGATTTGGAAATTATCAAAGTAATAAAACATGCTTTAACCTGCTGGAAGGGACAACGGCGAACGCGCAAAATCTAGAGCGGGAAAAGTAAGTTTCATTTGACCGGTTTCTGAAGCTGTTGAAATTGGTGAGGTCGGTATACTAAATCTAACTGGAGATACATTATTATTACTGTTCTGGTCAATCTGTTGTTGAATCTGCTGCTGTAATTGTTGATTAGAGAAAGGGTAACTGCTCTTTGTATCATAGAAAAAAAGATTCTGTTTGATGTCTGACAGTTGCAGCTGCTGCTTTCCAGATTCAATCGGTAACAAACCGTGTGTCGGTGCGGGTAATTCTTGCGTTATTGCCCTATAGAATCACAAAAGTTTGTATTTTAATTAATTTTTATCTCAATGCTACAAACATTCAATTCTCACATATTGACTTTAAAATATACTTCTTTAACACGTGCATGAAATAGGCCCTTTTTCATGCATATAAAAGCGAATGAAAAATTGATCATTTCAAGCAAGATTTAGAATGAATAAAAAAGGGCCTATACATGCACTTCTTAAAGTAGGGTATGTGACAGAGGAAGGGGAAAGTAATTTCTAGAGCAGGTGACGATTTTAGCACTTGTCTCCGTGTCTGGCACCTCCGGCGCATAAGACTTCAACGCGTACTAAATCATCTCACCCTCGCTGGAAACAACCCTCCCCTCTCCCTAATAAAACAATATACTATTAAAAACGATAATATACAAACACACGATAGTCGTTCATCATACCTAAAATCATATGACGTCTTTGGAGATACATAATATTTGATCGAAGCACCATTTATCTGATGCCCCGTAGTCTGTGTAGAGTCTAAATTTAACTTGGCTGTAACTGAAGGAAGCTTGGATGTTGTCGTTGTCGGAGTCGTCGATGCCACATCGTTTGGCTAAAATCCATTGCAAATTATTATTATTCAGTATTCGAAAAAGTTGCGTATTCACATCGTCAGCAATTCAGTACTAATAGTAGCTTTTATCTTTATTATTCCCTCTCAAAAAGCTAATATTTCAAATATGAGAGGAGGAGCTATCTATTTTCCGATTTTTCATTCTCCGTAAATTTATCCTCCAAAAAAAAACCAAGTATTTGTAAGTTCCTTTACGAAGAAATACGATCAAGCTTACCGTGCTTTCTGCTGCTTGGCTCGATGCAACGCCGGCAATTTTCTGCGAGGACGAAGTCGACGCTGCTGACGTAGGCGGTTCGGAGCTCGTGGGATTCGTGGAGGGATGCTGCTGCGAGACCTCTATACCCGATGTGGAAGACGACTGCATCGATATCGTTGATGCCGAAGTTCCCAACGCTGTTGCTGTTGCTGCTTTTGTAGTGGCCGTAATCTGCGCGACGGCCAGCGGATTAATATCCGAGGATGTAATGCCTGCTACCGAAGCGAAGCCCAGTCCGTGGTTCCCTTTAATCAAGCATAAATCGTCGTTTTATCGTACGCCGTTGATTTATCGGATTTTATTAATGGAGCTATTTAAGATGGCTTAAATAGAGGTGGATGAGCTTTGATTTGTCGCAAAAATATAGGCGAAAAAAGCAGTGCCTAATGATTGGAAAAACTCTCCCTCTCTTCATATTTTTTGATAAATTTTGATGATAATAATTATGGATTATATATTTTATGCCGATATTTACGAAGTCCAAAGAAAGCATTGAATTTTATATTCAAATATGGAACTTCCATTACTGGAAATAAAAAATGTATGCATAAATGCAGCTAATAATAATAATTAAAAAATAGAAAAAAACGTCCGAAATGTAATGTTACAATTTTTCTTACAGTTCCTTATACCATCTTGTATATTTGTATAGTTTCTTATGTTTTTCTTTTACACATCAGGGAAACTAACACTATGGATACTACAAAAAGCATAAAAATTATAAATTACCAAAACTAAGATGATTAGAATGTCCACCAAAAGAGAGCGGCTGCCTCGTTTCCGTGATTGTCTGATGTTGTTGCTGATTTTGCTGCTGATGATGATGCTGATGGTGATGCTGGTTCTTTGGTTCCTCTTTAGTCTTTGTTGCTCGATGATCGTTATTAGAATCGCCGCTGGGTTGTTTATCCGTTGTACCCAACGCTTGCTTCCGTGGATCCTTAGTTGGAAGCGGTGGTGGTGGACCTATTAAATGTGAATCAGCATATTCGAAGTTTACGTTAGACATAGACGTTGACTTAAAAGTTATTAAAAATTCTTTGACATTGACATCGTTCACAACCTGGAATGTTTCTTATAATTGCAGGTATTTTTCATTCAACTTTAATTTTTCTTTGTGATTATGCGTCATAATTTATTTATATTTCTCAACCATTTAATAAAGTCTCATTAAAAATGTCGGAATTCCAAGCCTAGCCCTTATATTAGCTTCATCGTCGACATACTGGTGATGGTTTACATGTGGCTTTCCTTTGTCGTGGGTAACCATCAATGTATAGCCGACAAATATCTTTCGTAATATAATTAATGATCCGACTTTGTAGTGGATTTGAAACTATTTTGATATTCCAAAATATGATTTAGATTAATAATAAACGAATATAGCAGATAAATATGTAATACTACCATAAAAATATATTATACGTAATTATCAAATATATCAAAATTGCGGAGTATAACGTGGAAATTTTGATTATGCACGTGCATTATTCCCATAACTATAAACAACCGCGTTGACTTAATCAGAGTAATCAAAGTAAACCTAAGTTTCAGCAGTTGCGTGAATGCATCAAGTTCATGTTCTACATTACAGACTTCTCTAATCACATTACACGTTCCAAAATTAACTTCAAAACTTATTATTACAGACAGTTCCGCGTGACGATTTTCTTCCATGTTTCTTTTTTGCTAGATTCAGAAACTTTAATATAAATTAAATTGAAGAATAAATATGAAAAACTAATTTAAAGAAAGACTTACGACAATGAAAAAATATTCAACTTTAATTAACAACACACACGTTCAAACGATAAATCTTTTTTTCTCTCCTAATGCGACTTAAAATAAAAATGATATTACGGCATAGTAAACGAACCTTTGTACTCGTACGTAATGACCTGACCCTCTCGGAAGTCGGTCGGTCCTTCCCAGTGGAACGACTCTGGCCTGTTCGGCGGAAAATATGAGGAAGAAAACGGCGAGTCAGCGAGGAAGATTCGACCCTCGCGATATGGTGGTCGTGATGGTGGTCCTTCACTGAAAATATCTGATTCTTCGTCGCTGAAAGATTGTGGCCGACTATAGAACGGTGGCGACGACGACTCGTGTCTTGAGAACGAACGCAAAAATGACGGTCGCGACGGTGGTGTTGGAGACTCAATGTAAGATGGAAACTCCCGATACTCAGAGTCGAAGGCTCGTGGTGGTCGCGAGGCCTCCACCGCCACGACCACTGCGATGAAAATCACCTGCGATTTATAATTATTACTTTAAACTAATTTATTATTACATTTATAAACTACTCTGTTCTTTGAAAATTACTTAAAAATAAATTCACTTTATGGAGGCCCCGGAGAACAATTTTAAGTGTCAATTATGTAGCCACCCCGTATACAGCTTACTTATTTTTAGTTCTATTAGGATTTTACTTGTAAGATATCAATGAAAGGTGACTCGTTCACCTCTAATAGATTTACTTGTAACTTATCTGCTTAATAAAGTGAAAGTTAAGTATTGCAATGTTCAGATCAAGATTATGCTGAATGGTTATTGCCAAGTCTGAAGCATTCAATTCAAAGAAACTTTGAGCAAAAACTCGCCGCTTTAATCCAATCGATCCACTTTCTCGCACTTGGCTGTCATTCGAACAGAGTATAGATGTCCAAGAAACGAGTAGAAAATGTATCGGTATTTCGATCGTCGTATAATCTTCACAGCCATGTATAACAAACACTCAAATCAGCAATTACCTTTCATACTAAGGCAATACTTAATTAAAACCATAAATCACTCGCCGATAGATGAAGGTAAAAGGGTAGGTATAAGAAGAGGTAAATTTTTATGAACTCACCGGGATCTTCATTCGCCGTGTTTTCTTTTCACCTCGTTTTTTTTTTATTTTATAACACCAAAACAAAAGGAAACTTTAATAAAACGGCCTCGCGACCCGAGGCCACGGATCTCTAAACCGCTATGTGACTAGATCGACAAGCGGTGCACACTTTTATAGACAAGCCAGTCGATCGCGATCGATTGACTTCCACCTCTAAAACTACTAGTACAACTGCCGTGCACTGGACGCTTAATTGCAGATTCGCGGCAAAGACCTTTCTCCAAAGAATGTTGCCCTGCCCTTGATTGGGTTGGCTGCTGCTAAGCTACTTACGTATACTGAATAACGAGGGTTCTACCTATAGATGACCCACTGCATTATGCAATTTCTTATTCTAGATGAGATCAAATTTTGGAGTCTATTTTACAGAGAATATTTGATGTAGCCTTTATTGTCGCGTATATATATGGTTTACTTTTTAATCACTAGGTGGTACTCAAATCCATTAACATAATATATTGCATCACACTGTAATAAAGTTAAAATTAAAACTGTCTAATACACTTTTTTGTATTCAATAGCAGTAATATCCACCTGTGATAATCACAATTTTGCTTTCTCCCATCATCAGAGGAAGCTCTGTAATAGCAAAAAATTAAGGTTTTGCAGTAAAAATGAAACTTTTTACTGTAAATGGCATTTTTAGAAAGCCATACACGCGCCAATGAATTTTCGGTCTTTTTTAACTCCATTCATAGTAATTAACAAAATATAGATAACAGATGCGTCCCACGCTTCTTTCCAAGAAAAAAATTAACTTCTATCTCCAATAATTTGTCCTTAAACGTTAAATCGCACATCTGTATTCGTACGTTGGAGAGTCTGTTTAACTTAGTTTTTGCTTCAACAACCCAAATCGAGTATACTGCTACCTTCAACAGAAGAAAAAGAAAGCCCAATCTGGTTGCTTCTATCTTGGTTTATATTGTCTAACACGTTTACTGTCCTATGCCAAGTAACTTACGCTTCCTACGTATCGCACGATGTCAATGTACTTGCCTTCTACGAGTCAAGATATATAGCTAAGTATGTCTATATATGCAACAGTACGACGTATACTACCAACTTCTCCTTTTGTTCCACTTAAAACTAAGAGTTTAGGGAACAAAAGTTTTGGCACATTTATTATTTAATTTGAAATAAGTATTATTAAATAGCAAAAGTATATTTCTATTTAAATTTTGACTATATTGATCATACAACTATATCTGAGCACTAAAATCCCACTCGAAAATTCATGTAAAGCGTATCTGTCATATGATCACAAAATTTTATAACGTATGATTCATTTCTAGCCACTGCATTGATTATCCATTATATATCTATATTTTTTTAATTATGATTCACTTATTTTGTATTCCCTATTTTCAAAGCCAATATAATTAAATAATTTCTTAACACTTGATCTTAAATAGCACAGATTTTAAATCTCAATGATTATTTAATAAATAACTTGAAGTATAAAATACAAAATATATTAGTCATCATCTAATAGTTAAAACACAAAAGACATATTAATTTTTATATATTTAATTGTGTGAGAGGAAGCACGCACAGACTAAAAACAAACCTTCCGCAAAATCGGATTTTCACTACAATGGTTTCAAAAGACACCGCAGATCGTTTCAACGATGCTGCTTGACATATATAAATGCACACAGCCATATAAGACGAATCGACGAAAGGAAAATAACCGTAGGAATCCGCGAGACAAAAGAACAAATTCCCTTAAGAAAGCTCGTGATCCTTTATGTATCCGTTATGTATTTTTTTAGTTATATATCCGAGTAAAGTGTAATATCATAGCTGCACATGTCACATTTCATACAATTTATATTCCAAATTGATTTACTTATATACATAGATGCAACGAAATCTCCATAACATTTCAACATACCTATGCATATCGCTACTCTATAAGCCATTAATATTTCACGCTACAACTGACTTTACCTTTACCATATCTCTCTAAATAACGATATCATTCTGAATCTCCGGTACCTCGGTACACATACGTGCATTGCACACGTCTTTTGAGTAGAGTATGCGCGAACGCTCGTGTGGATCCAAGATCCAGGGGTTGCTCGAAGCGAGTGAGGTGGAGATATTAGACCGACAGCATAATCTGCACGACCTTCCATTTAAATATCAAAATATATGCAAATTCAAAGGCATAGCTCAACTTAAATGGAAGTGTCGATTTAGCCGGGTTAATTGAATTTTGCCAAAGTTTTGCTTGCGTTTCGGTGCAATGCGCCCAACACGCTATATCGCGCTCTTTTGAGAGGGACAACCCGCTTTAGGGCAGATCAGAAATGAATTATGCACAAATTTCATTAGCTAGTATTCATATCCTGTCCTTGCTTTCTTCGCTGCGAGAATTACATCTCTTGCATAAGCAAAACGCTGCTTAAAGTGTCGGATCAAAATTTATTCATATAAATGGACTTATAAATAGCAAGCGCTCAATATTGCAATAACATATGTGAGAATTGATTTAAAAATGCCTACAAAACAAAATAAAGGGAAAAAGGACAAAATACAATCATAATTCTATTCTCTTATCATCTTCTTAAGTTTTGGTTGCTATAATTACATTATTTTTTGGCGTTGAAAGAAAATAAATCATTTCGTTACTATATAAAAAGAACTTAATTATATAGTAACGAAAATGATTTATTTATAATGAACTCTTACCATCGAATTGTTGTCGGATTTTAAAATAAGTCTAAAATCGTTTGTTTCAGCGTTTAATTGAACATTTTGGTCTGTTGTATGGTTTCTTGTATATTCTTGTATATTACTGTGTAAGCCATTATCTCGAACTATTTTGTAAAGGGCAGCTCTGCCCATTTATTATATATTAAATAAATAAATGAATAATCTTGCTTTATTGTCGTAATTTATCTATACGTTAGGTTCATTGTGAATAATAATGAAAGAGACGAATACATAAAACTAATATTCTCTTCTAACATTATCATGTAATACATCATTTACTTCCACTATCTATAAATAGAATTTTTTTAAATCCAGTTAATAATTTTTATTTATTCAATTATTATTTAAAAAATCGACCCTTTTACATAATAATACATTTTCGTCAATTTAATGGTCTGCATTCGCAAATACCGTTTTCAGAACACATAACATCTTTATCACGAGGTATATCAGGGTCTGGATTAACGCCACAATAAGAAAAGCAGTCGGCACCACTAAAACAAATCTCTGCAACAAAAACAAAATTATACATTTATATCGAGCGAAAGACACTAATTAATAAGTTGACGTGACAACAGCACTCACCAACAGGTTTTCCACATACGCAATAGTTATTAATGCAAGATGCGTCTTTTACTCGATTGCCTACTTCAGCAGGCCCACGACAATATTGGAAACAGTCACTCACTCTTGAACATTTGTCTAAAAATATATGTTATATCTTTTGTTAGAATATATTAAATTATATTGACACCGAATGCAATACGTAAATAGAGTAGAGACAAATAGTTGGATTTGTAATTAATAATATTTTATAACCTACTTCGAGCATAAGCTGACGATAGCAGTACAAGCATAAAAAGAATAAGACACGTTTTTTTCATCTTAAATTGATGGGAAGTGTATAAGACTCCGCTGCGTCAAGAAAACTGATGATGCTGAAAAGCAATAGCCGCACTTATATACGAAGATGTTCTATCACGTTATCACGCTTTCTATTGACCTCGGAAGATATTGTGCAACTATATTTTAACTCAAGAACAACATTACAAAATATGGATTTTTCCTTCAATGCGCATCGAGAGCATTTTAAATTGAAAATATTTATGTAATTTCTAAAAGTATTTAATTTTCTAAAACAGTAAAGTCAATCTACAACAGTTTAAAACTATTATAGGCTTTATAAAATTATTCTTTTTGGGTCAAATTTCATTTTATAAATTTTGAAGCACATTTACTGAACTAAGTATATAATACAAAATAAAATACTTATCTATTGAAAAAGCTTTATAATTAGATTCATTAAATCAGAAATCATTGTATAATAAATAATATATACGACATATACGTATAATAACGTAAAGGCAAATAAACTCTCTAATTATATCGTAACTAAATTATAAATAGTGCGCGCTACGCGCACATGTAGGTACTAATAACCTGTTTCACCAATCTTACGTGAATTCTTTGATAACGCTCCGAATTAGCTCTGAAACTTCAATTCGATACTAATTGCTGTCTCACTTTTATAGATATGGAAATAAATATACGATTATTGTGTAATCTCTCATGTGTTTACTTTTCTTTCTCATCATTTCATCTGTCACTTCTACTATTCAAGCGTGAGTGTATATAAGAGCATGAATATTTTAAACATTCCATCAGAAACATTCGGAAATGCACTCTTATATACAAAAGTGGTCTTTCTGTCATGTTTTTCTGTTTTAATATTTTATAAGTGTTAGTATCTTCCTTCTTTTTGATATTTAGAGCTTTACAGTGCCGCAAGGCTAAAGACCTCTGCCAAACAAAATACAGCAGAACCACAAGTTTTCACCCATAGACCAACGTACCTATATGCGCCTACTCGACATCACCTATTGAAGGGGGGAAAATAAGCGGTATGACCAGAAAATCAAGGTCGGTTAATTTTTTTTCCAACGATTTCTGTCGGTGAGCAACAGCTCGCTTAGAATCAAGTCAGCAACAGTGAGAGACAAGTTCAGGATCACGTTTATTCACTTTCGAATGGAAGTCGCTTAAGTGAATGCTCAATTGAAATCGAAGAAAAGGAAAACTGCTTTTGCTTTGTACATTATATATACAATTACGTAAGGCATTATAGTATTGAATGTAGTGCCATAATGCATAATTCATCAGTGTTTAAACATTGTCAAATGCATGTTTTCTGATAAATGTTCTTATACTAATATAATATATATATGAAGCATGTAAATGAAGGATTATAACTTGGATATATTTATTACATAAGTAAAATAGTATATTGTTAACTATGGGCGTAAAGTGGCATTTTTTAGATTTCCTCTCATATAAGTAAGAAAGGAAAGAAAATCGGTAACTACCGGGGAGAAATTCATAAGTGTGTCCAACGAGAAAGACTCCAGTTTAAAGGGCCTTTTTGTTTTTACGGGATATGCAACACTAAGGCACTATCGTAGCTATATGTAGAACTTATTCAAGTGTCGTGACTGTATATCGTGACGTAGATTACGCACAAGAAATTTCGTAGACATTGACATATATGGTAATAAACATTTTAACGGAGCACATACACATTTTCAAAATCCTACTCATATTGGTGAAAAATAATAGTTTTATTTTCTGAGCACGACAACGTAGATAAAGTTGAATATTATAAATTCGTATAAAAAGCTGCAGAACGAGCTGCAGAATGTAGAAATCTAAGATTAGTATCTTCAACAAACTTTATCAACAGTCATGTGCTTTACTTTGTAAGTAATAAAGTGAACAATTTTTCAAAAATTTTTAAATACTTTACAGAATAGTTAAAAATTTGTTTAAATTATTATTTGTTGATTATTACTAAATATCGAGATCTATAACGATTTGTATAAACTTCACCGATTATTTCAATAAATAAATATATGAATAAATCTTAAATTGAAGCAATAACATAAATCTAATATAAAAATATTTATTCACAGTTCTGCAAAACTCTTAATAATAAGTTCATATCGTTTCTTGGGAATAATATTATACTTTTCAATATTACCAATAAATTACACGAAATCTAACGAAGTAGGTAAGAAAACAGTTTCAATATGCATAATAATTATGATATACCAAATTATAATTCACTTTTTATAAATCAATACAATATTTTACAGACAACGCAAAAGTTTGCTTAACATCAGGATGTCTCAGTGCAGGTATATATAATTATGTTAATGTGTTATTTACCAAAACAATATAACAAAATCTCCATTTTTTTAGCAAACTTGATCAAGAGTAATATAGATCAAAATCAACGACCCTGTCATGATTTTTACAAGTTTGCATGCGGTGGCTTTATAAATAATACTATTATTCCTGCAAACAAAAAAAGCATTGATCACTTAGATAGTGTTAAAGAAAAAGTTTTGACAGAAATCCAACACCTTGTGAATAAGAAAATTAAACCGAAGGAACAGAAAATTTTCAAATTGGTGAAAAATTATTTTAATGCCTGTAAAAAAGAAAGTATGTAGATATTACACTACGTTATATTAAAATTGGTTATTTGATGTATAGTTTAAAAACTGACTATATTATCTAACAACGTTAAAAATTCAATTTTATAATTCTTACATGGTATTTACAGCTACGAAAGCGAAAAACAATAGCTTAAAAGCTCTGCTGGGTTACATTGACGAACTTGGGGGATGGCCAGTGATTGCAAGTAATGACTGGGATGCCAGCAGTTTCGACGCATTTAAAACTGATTACAAGCTTCGAGAAATCGGTTACAGGCCAAAAAGTATTTTCAATATTTACGTCTTTAACGACCTTTTCAATACTACCAGAAACTTTCTATACGTAAGGAAAAAACTTTAGTATAATATAAATATATGCATCAATATATACTCATTCTTTTTTAAACTCTAATAATATAATTTTACAAATATAGCAATTGAATTTTATCGGGCAAATCTTTATTTATAGATTGGTCCACCTCCAGGGGAAATTAAGCCCGAAATTTTTAAACGCGGTTTTATGAATGAATTTGTTCAAGCGTACTACGAATATATGGTTGATGTTGCCGTGATACTCGGCGCTGATAGAATTCGTGCGAAGCTAGAACTGAGAAAAGCTCTTGATCTTGAAAGAGATCTGACTTTTGTAAGTATTTTAGATATATATTACGAAATTTTTATAAAATAAAAAATTCACTTCTGCATAGCCCATTTCAGTAGAAGCAGACGATTATCGCATATCCATAACAGTCTGTTACTACTACTATATACAACGTGTACAATAAGCCAATTCACTTTATACGCTTATTTTTTTTTTCAACGCAGGCTTCTTCCATTCCTTCAAGCACATTGCCCGCAAACCTCCGCCGAATCGAGGACCTTGAAAAAGATGCAGCTTTCGTACCTTGGATCGAGTACATCAACGCGTTAACTCAACCCATCGTTAATTTCGAAATTTACGAGGCCGTCAATATACCTGATTTGGGCTACCTAAAATCGCTCGATTACTTTCTGAGAAAAACGCCAAAAAAAGTCATTGCAAACTATATGATTTGGAAGATGATCGCCGAATCAGCTATCTACTTGACTGATGAAATTCGGGAAAGAACCTTCGAGTATCAACGAATTAAATTTCAAACGATCGCATCTGAACCAAAAAGACTTAGGTAAAAGAAGCTCTTAAAAGTGCTCATAAATCGATAAAATTAACATTAAAAAACTGCTCATTTTTTGGATAATAAACTAGGTGGCAGGAATGCGTCCAGTTGTTATCCAGTAGTGACAGTGGGTTGATGGTAGGAGTGAGTTCCATGTACGTTCGGAAACACTTCAAAGAGGATACGAAACAAGACGTGAAAGAAATCATGACTTACATCGTTGATGGATTCAAAGATATCTTGGAAAATGTAAATAAATAACACGTTTTCTAAAACTTGTAAGTATAATGCACCTATACGAACGTGATTTATAAAAAGGGTTAAAAATTCTATTACAGGTCACGTGGATGGACGCAAGTACGAAAATAGCTGCCAGGCGAAAAACTGAATTCATGAAGCAGATCATAGCCTACCCCAATGAGCTCCTCAGCGAAGAGACTATAGATGACTACGTAAAAAATCTAGAACTATCTCCGGACAATCATTTCCAAAACTATTTGAATCTGCAACGATTTCACTTCGAGTACGAGTTGACCGGTATCAATACCCTCTCGAACAACAACCTCTGGACTATATTCGCAGACTCGACAATGGTGAACGCCTATTACTATGCCGCTGACAATACTATCGGTAAGTTTTTTTTTTCTTATCCAAAGATAAACTCTCAAAATCAATTTTGTTCATAAATAAATTTTTTTCTCGATCGACATATAGTTTTACTGGCCGCGTTGCTGCAACCTCCACTGTTCGACGTGAGTTGGCCGAGTTACGCGAAATACGGAAGCATAGGCTTCATAATAGGCCACGAGATAATGCACGCCTACGACGCGAGAAGATACAAGTACGACGAAAAGGGCAGCTTGAACCCGTGGATGGAAAGCAACAGTCAAGAGCAATTCAAACGTAGGATCCAGTGTTTCGAGGATGAGTACAGCAAATTTAAGGATAAAGACTCGGGGATACACGTGAGACTTTTTTATTAAGATATTATATATATCGCAGTGGACGTGAATTTTTTAATTTATGTAGCTGATGATGCTAATGTTCGGTGCACCTGTACTGTCGCGCACACTGACGAACTGCTGCACGACGTGTGCCAAAGCATAAAATTTTTTTTATGATAAAAACCTCGACCCTGCATAGTAACTGTATTCGAAAATAGATTTCATTTTCAAACTTCAAAGTGAACATACTAATTTTTATATAATTTTTACATAATCATTATATAAGTATTTTCATCATAATTACACCATCATCCATGATCCCTGATGCAGATACAAATCAAAGCCATAAAATAATATATACTAAAAACCCACAGGTAGACGGTAGCCTCACAGTAAATGAAAACTTGGCTGACAACGCCGGAGCTTCAATAGCATATCACGCATACGTAAACTGGGTAAAGACGCACAACGAAGAGTCAGGTCTACCCGATTTGAATTACAACGCGAAGCAACTGTTCTGGATCAGCGCAATGAGCTTTTTCTGCAGCAAGTATACACCGCAACACTTGCAGGACAGTCTCAAGAACAACGAGCACATGCCCGACAAATTTCGGGCTCTGGGTATCGCGCGTAACTCGCTGGATTTCTCGAGAGCCTTCAATTGTCCTGCTGGTTCACCAATGAACCCTACCAAGAAGTGCGAGCTTTGGTGATCGGATGATATTATGGTTTTTAGTGTGAAAGAATTTGGAAAGAAATTGGTAATGTTTCTTTTATATTTTATTTTCGCTGTCATGCCTATCCGTGCCGTAAGTAGTCCATTATGGCACGAATAGACGTGGCAGTATAGCGGATCATAAATTTATTTTTTATTGTGTTCCATTCAGTAATATAATAATTATATAGGAATTGTATTTAAAAACAATATTTGAAATTTGTAATCACTTTTCGTCGATATTTTACGATAATAAATATATAGAAAGATATTTATTTAAACGTATAGTTTTTTTAATTCTATTTCAAACATAATCAAAAAGAATGAAGAAAACAAGATATTCGCTGTCAGGATTATAATTTATCTACCCATTTCCGAGATATTGGCAATCAAAAAATGATTAAAACAAAAAAATATAAACTTTTATATTTTCGGTCACGGTGAGTTTTGCGACCTATATAGGGGACCATAAAATATAAGTTTTTCCAAAATATCAATAAGTCCATATTGTTACGGAGATTTTGCACTCACCCATCCCATCTATAGGTATTAGGTATATACACAGGACATATAGTATTATCCTATATCATATTATGATGCAGTACTTATGTGGTGGTGGCGCTGCAGACTTTCAACCGCATCTCGCATATATTTAGTACCAAAATATCTTCGTGGAGAATAGGTCATGTCGCAGCGTTGACCAATAACAAAAATAAAATCAGAAGACCAAACTGTCAAGTGCATCGTAATACTTTATACTTTTTACGCTCAAACGAATCAAATTCACTCATGTATCTTGGAAAATGACGATAACGCATAAAAAGTTCGTTTAACCGAAACGAACAAGACAACTCCGTTTTACGGACGCCCACTGTTATTGTGTTCCAAACCCAAAAAAAACTCATAACCCAGGAACCAAACTTGTTTTCTCATCGACCGACGACCGAAAATGAGTTCGGGATTCATTTCTGAGACGGAAATCGCTGAGCAGCGAAAGATTCGCCAGGAGGAATGGGACAAAGTCCGATCAGCTGATCAGCCTATAGGTTAGGATTGAACGTTTACTTCGGAGCAAATTCTGCATTTAGAAATTAAAATGTGCTATTTAATTGTTTATTGTTGTCTACAGAGGCACCCGAGGAGGTCTACGATCCAAGATGCCTGTACGATCGGCTACAAGAGCAAAAAAACAAGCGAGATGCAGACTACGAAGAGGCACACAAACTTAGTAAGTTATTGATTCTTATTTTGCTACTTGTAATTGTAGCTGAGGCAAACTTGAATTGTAGAAATTCTAACATTTGAATTGGTATTCCAATATTCTGAGAAGTCATTGGCTATTGATTTTATTGTTTATTAAGTATCTTGTATATTCCTTTGCTTGGACATAGTATTAAGATTTATTAGTTTCATTCTATTTTTATTTTACTCCTTGTAGAGGTGATGAAGTTTATTTTTTCAGAATGAAGGGTACGCGTATAATTTACAAAGTTCTAGATTTAAAAAATGTTAATGGTACCGTTAAAATTTCAATTTTATTTCTTTGCAGAGAATATGATAAAAGGTCTTGATGACGACGAAGTGGAATTTCTTGACTTAGTTGATAGAACAAAAATGGCAGAAGAACGTAAGAAGAATATGGAAGAAGAGAAAGAAATGCGTGATTTTAAGGCTGCAGTCGCTTCTTTACAAGAAAAAAGTTTAGATGAGCGATTGAAGCAAGAATTGAAACAACCAGTGATGCATAATAAATCTGCTACTTCTAGGTATATACTCTAAACATATCAAAACACAAAATATTCTGTATTTTTATAAATATAAAATTTCTTTTAAATTACAGCAACAAAAATTCACAGCTTAGGTTACTTGCTGGCGTAGTAAAGAAACCTGCGAAAACTGAAAATGGTAAGTTTTAAAGATTTGCCTTATATGAAATATGAAATAAAACGAAGATTAAGTGCGTAATTTGCAAAAATTTGTTCTCTCATATTAGGATCAGCTTCCCAAGCAACAAAAAGGAAATTATCTGATAGCGAAGATAAAGCAGAGAAAGCATCTGAACAACCTTCAGAGAAACAAGCAAAAGGAAGTAGCAATACAAAATTACTTGTGCCACCAGAAGATACAGAGGTACAAACTGGTGCTCTTAAGTGTGTAGCTATATTACCAGGACTAGGATCATACGATGATTCAAGTGATAGTGATAATAGTTCAGATTCTGAATCAGAAACAACATGCAAACAAGTCAAGCTTGATATGTTAGGTCGAGAAATCGTGCCCGCTAAAGAAATCATAGCTTCTAAAGGAAAAGAGGAGGATCATTAATTACCTGTTAAATTTATTATTTACAATGTAAACATTTATTACTAAAGTAACAAATTAAAGAATTTTTTTCAAGTTTTATGCCTTTCTCACCTTTAAACATCATTAAAAAATCATTTTACCTTATTTTTTCAATATATCAAAATTTATGAGACAATGTTATTTTCAACAATATTACAAGCTAATAAATTGGAAAAATGTACTTCGCAAATGGATATAGCGTATGTGAAAAAAATAGATCTCTTAACTTATAAAGTTATCTATATGTTGTATACAATTGATTAATGCGTCTCCTGACCTAGTAGAGACAGTTGTTTCAGGAATTGTCTAGCGTTCGTTAGTGTGGTTGAACCATACACAATGCGTTTATTTGTACCACCTCCAGTCTTTTGCTAAAATATTAAACATTTATTTCAAATAAATATCACTCGAATTAGAAGTATACTAGTAATAAGAAAATGCGCTGGTGAACATAAAGGTAAATCTAAATTTAATTCAAAAGTTTACTATTTATAAATTTGATATATGCTAACTAATGTGTAGAAAATAAGAAAAACTGTAAAATAGAAACAATCGAAAATTTTCGTAATGAATTTACTTAAACTCCTTACCTTTACGTAGTCCATTAAATTTTGATACTCTATATAATTTCCACCTCCAACAATAAAAACTATGGCTTCTTGAAATACTGTTCGATTCTTTGGAGCCTGCTCTATAGGTTTCAACTGTTTCGGATCAAAGTAGCAGTAATCATCAGTTTGAGGTGATTGTTTCATTTCTATCAATTCATCAACTATCCTTGTAACCGGTAGATTCTACAAGAAAATTTAAAACAAAATAAATATTTTGATAGTATCAATATCTAATTGTCTTATAAAATACTTACATGTCTTTTTACAACAAGATTTTTCACACCTTCCATTACAAACGAAGATCCTTGATTCATTAATTTAGAAAACATACTAACAGTTTTTGTTCCACCACCTTCATAACTATTTTGAACACCCGCCATCTTCATATAATTTCTACAAATAAATTTACGTATTGTTTTAAGAAATATTCGTTCTTATGCAGTTGGTTTATATTTTTGATTTTACCTCCATCTTCTAAGGTAAATCAAGGGATTTAAATCACAGCCAATGTTTGACAATGCTGCTTCGTGTTTATTGTATTCTGCATCTGATAGATTTGTGCAAAGATAATAAATAATAAAAAGACGCAGTTTATCATCGGGTAGGCCGCATTCTGGGTCATTTATGATATCAAGAATACTTCTGTCTAAAGTTTGTTTGCTCATTATTTTCTCTTCAAGTTCAAAGAACGTGTCCAACCGACGTGATTTTATCGCATTTAAAATTCCTGTAATAACAAATTAAAACTAGTAAATAAAAAAAGCAAGATAATATTAGAGTTATTTTTAAAATTTACCCGTAGCAATTGTCGTATGCATATCAATCAAACGCTTCGTTTCTACAAACTGCGGCACCGAATGCATTGCATTACTTAATTTGGAAGTATTATCCATCATCACCATTGCTGCTTCATCACTTTCACCGTCTATACCCTAAACAACAAAAATGGTAAAAATAGTTTTTCTTCAATCATTAGTCCAAAATTGTTGTTATTAAAATTTAGTCAATTTACCATAGACGTTTTAAGTTTCTTCATTTCCTGATCAAACGTACGAAACTGCTCAAGTTCCTCTTGAATGGCCTCAGCGACTCGCGGAAATGGACTACCTTTATGTGCAGACCAGAACTTGTCTCTGCTATCAAGCTCGTAAGCTCGCGTCTTAGAACGCGCACCACCAGCTGCAGATTTACCTGCGCTCTCTTCGACGACAAGCCTATTTAGAGACAGTTCCAAGACATCGTGAGCCAGTGCTTGATACGTCCACGTGTGGTGGAACACCGTCGCCATGTCCACACTACGATCTAAAATTATCAGTACCGGTCTCTGAAAACTGAACATTGTATTTCATAGATTTATTATGTCTCTAGAGAGGTAAAGAATTGGAGAGTCCATAGGACGTCCGTGCGGTATACTATTTTTTGCAACAACGGGCTTTTAAGCACTACATTCCATTTTGGACGCCGGGGGGGAATGCAGTACTTTCGGCTCGGCGTTGCGAAAAATTGATATATATTTTGGTTATACCTAAAGTGACTAGACCTAATTCCTTCGCCTTGAAATAAGGTATTTCTAGAGTCCCAAACATTTTCCCTTAGTTTTTTATCAAGCTTTCTGGAAACCATTTCTGCAGCATTACCTCTAGGACACCTGATTATCGGAACTGTTCCAAGAGTTACAAAAACTGAGAAAAGACTATCTACAATTATATCCATTATCTGATCCATTTCTGTATCCTTCATTTCTCCTCGATTTAGAGCTTAAAAGGTTGATAAATTTCAATCAGTATTGAATTTCTAAACACAAATTTCTTACAAGGAATTAATATAAATAAAGATCCTTACCATGGTAAGAAATAATGTCGCTATTCTGGTGTCGAAGTATAAAAAGATCATCTTCTAATGTAATAAAATTAAGATATTGATCAAATACCTGAAATAAAAATGCATAAGCACATAATAATTAAGACTGATTTTTAGGAATATTATGTATACACATGAATATTACTATACCTTATGAATATTGGCAACAGCTCCAGCCATCAAAGCTGCAGAAGCTAAATCTTCCATCTTATGCCTTGGTATTGGAGATATGAAATTCATATGATAGATGTCATATAAATTATTTTGCAAGTCTTGACCAATGCGTCCAATATTTTCATCTGTTGGAGCACAGAAGTAAACGGCTGGCACTTCCGGAATAGGATCTCTGTCTGCATGTAATTGCCTGAAGTACAACAATATGAACTGAAATTAGAAATTTATGTATAAATAGAGAAAAAATGTAATGAATATACTAACAGATGAAGCGTGACTCCAAGTTCTTTAAGTTCCTTGACTGACGCTAATAGGCTAATAATATCTTGTCCCAATCGATCATAAATCAAAACTTTCCATACTGGTATTGCACCTTCTGGTCTTGGCTCAGGATTATTTAAATTGAGCATTTGCTTTAAAGCACCTATATAAATGTATACAACATTAATTAAAATAACATTAAACAATTTAAAAAAAAAAATTAAATTCAGATATCGAATGGAAAAACATCTGCTTATTTGGAACAAATTATAACAACAACATTTGCTTAGTTTTTTAAGACATTCTAAGTATGTAGAATACTACAAAAATCATGAACCTATCAGATATTAAATTTATAATATCAAAAAAACCATACACAAAACAAATATTTGCCAATTAAAGTAAACACACGAGACAAGCTGATGTAAGAGTCATATTTACCAATTTGTTTTTCTCGAAGAGAAGCCATGTTTCACAGCGATCAAAAACTCAAAACTGTAGAAAAATTTTACATAAAAAAACGTTAATTAAAACACATGGAACTTTAATAACAACAATGCCATCGCACAGTGGCACACAAAAAGCATATGACGTTGACAGCCATCGAGTGTGTGATAACCTAAGATAAGACTCGATTTCGCGACAAAAGCGAGTTCCAGTTTTCCGTGTCGAATGATTTCTACAAAGATATTTTGAGTAATCTATGAGTCGCATAAAACTGTTGGATGCATTTATTGTGATGCTCACAATTCACAATCGCGGTTAAAATCAATTTATTAAAAACAATTCGTACGATCGTATTCTGCCGCAACATGTCGCGAGACAGCTAACCGTCACGAAAACGGCCATAAAACTCGGGTATCGCGACGGTCTCGTTGATCGAGTATCGACTTTTGCTTTTGCGCATATATCTACTTGGTCTACTTTGTCTTTGACTTCCAGCCAGCTCCAAGAAGGTTCTCTCTCTAACCCCTCTCTTTCTCCGCACCCTCTCTCTTCTACCTTTACCCTTTCTCTCCTGGACTTTCTCTCAACTCAAAATAAAAATTCAGAGGACGTGCGCGAATTTCCTTTCCGGCTTTCAATGCACAGGTGAATTGAACAACATCGAGAAATCGTACACTGTGATGTGGAGATAATAAAATTTTGTGATACCGAAGCAATGAGAGCGTAATTGTGATATGTGAATGTAACAGGTAAATCGTAAGTTTATATATCATCGGACAACATTGTGTACAATATATCTATACATACATTGTATACTCGCGAATAAGAAATGGCAGAGAATCTCGGCAAACGGCCCTCCAAGGGAATCTTGAAGACATCCAGCAGTTTTGACAACCAAGAGACCCCATCAAGGTGACTAATTTTTTCCGTCACTTAGTTTATAAATTTTTTAAGTTTTAATACATGATATAATATACGAATACCTGATTGATTTGTGATTTTAGTTTCGTAAATAAAAATGATGTATTTATTATTACTTGGAAAGCATTGAATATTGATATTATCTAATCATCACTTCAAAAACTACCTATATTTCACTTCAAAAACTCAAAAACTTCAAAAACTACTTATATTTGATTTAATTTTGAATCTATAGTGATTTGCATAACATTTTACACCATGAAATATGAATAACAAATTTTGGTATTTTTTAAGGGCAACAAAAGAAACTAAATGGGATGAGATGAACATTATAGCGACATTGCATCCAGCAGACAAAGATTACGGACATATGAAAATTGAAGAACCCAAAACTCCCTACAATTTTGAAGGTGCTAAGAACGATGACCATTTAGACTCTTCAGCTGTAGCATCCAAGTAAGTGGCATTATAAAGTTTTAATTACCAATATTTACTAATGATTTAGAAATTATGTAGTATTTACTAATGTATAAAATACTTTAGACTGGAGAAAAACATAAAGCCAAAAATATTTGAAGAATCAAGTGAAGAAGAAGACGAAGAAACACCAGAAGAGAGAGGTACACAATTCTAATGGATAAACATAATTGTATTTACTATTTGTAAGATTTACTTATTAAGAAAATTTTCTTTTAATTATATTCTTAGAGAGGAGAAAAGCTTTTGAAGCAAAACGAAAAGGTCATTACAGAGAATGGGAAGCTGTTCAACTTGCGCGCAAAAAGCTATTAGAAGAAGAAGAGGACGAAGACGAAGAGACTAACACTGAAAGGGATGAGGAAGATCAAGAAACAGAAAAGGAGGAAGATAAAGATGACGTAGAAAAATCGGAAGATAACCAGAAAGAAAGTGATCAAAAAACTCCAAAAAAGTGCGTGCCATTAAGTGAAAATGACACTAAATCAGGATGAGTGTCATGGCAATAATCATGTCATAACACTTGTCACGCATAAATCGTCCATTGAGATTGATATTTTTTAAAAGAAAATATCTTATTTTTGTGATTTTTTTGCTTTTTTTTATCTATATACTATGTTCCTCATAATTTTTTACAGTCCCTGAAAAAAATTGTATATAATTATATCATTTTTATAATTCAATTTCGTTAAAACAATTAAGAGATTATGTGTATAATAGAATTAAGTTTCATAAACATTTAATTGAATTTAATAACTATACACTACTGCTAGAAAATTTAGATTGTTTGCCAAAGTGTGCCAAAAACAATTTTTTCTTTTTTTGTGTTAACGGTTTTCTTATGCATGATAATTATTTAATAATTGATGTATTTAAGCATCTAATACTTACAAATTAATTAATTTAATAACAAATTGGAATTAAATTTTTGTTAAACAGAAAAATAACGATAAAAAAAGATGTTTAGTCAGAAGTTATCTAATGGTAGTGTACTTAACTGTATACAATTATTGAATGTATACGTTTTACTGTAAACAATCATATTTATATATATTTATATAATCATATATATGGAATAACACATACTATATGATTATATAGAGCCAATATAATTATGCATACATTTTTTCCCAGGGAGCTAGCTGTAGAACTTTATGCTTACAGCTTGTAACATAAAATTAAAATAATATTATTCTTTATTATTATTAATGCTATCTATTATTATTTTCTGTATTGCTTACAATTCATTGTTAGGTTACAACTAAAGTAACATTGCCAACACAGATCTATACTGCGATAAACACGTTGAATATTTGTATGATAAATAGTCTTTGTAGAGAGTTCATCTACTAAAAGTAAGGGTGTTACACCCGTTTTGGTATCTTCCAACAAAACAACAAATAACACCAAGTCAACTCCATTTTAGACAAACAGCTTTCAAAATTTTACAGTATTTGCAGCAAGACAAAAATTTGAAATAACGAAAATGTACTGTAAAATATTTCATTGTTTTTGTTGTCATTAATATAGTATATTTTTGCGTTGTAAATAATAAGATTGCAGAACCCCATTAAATATATTAACTATATTAAGAAAAAACTAGATAAAGCTGTCCTGGTAATTAAAAAAAAAACTAGAAATAATATAAAGATATAGTAATATCTTTGTCGTAAATTTATGAATCTTGTGAAACATTGACTTTTTACTTTTTTTGTTTTGCCAAGGTAAAAACTTGTATTTTGAGACTATTAAATTCTTTTTTTTAAGCTCAGTTTTTTTTCAAACCTCATATATTTCTATGTATTTAATAATCACTGATTAGGATATTTATTATATGTTTTGACAGAAAGACTTGCAATGTCAAGTATCTAAAACAGACTGGAGCCAGTCGCAAAAATGGTTGTTGTGCATGTGTAAAGAAGAAATTCAAGAAATAATATTAAACAAGGAATGTACTATTTGATCATGTGAAAGTTTTGAGAATCAAAAATGTATTACAAAATAGACACAAATTATTTAAGTAAATAATACGTCTCAATTATTATCTTAAACTTCATTTCAAATAATAAATAAGGTAAGTAAAATATCCACGAAAGGATAGAAATTTATATATTTACAAAGACTTATTTACAAATTTACTCGTTTTGATCAGATTTAGTATAAAAAGGAGCTTCTGAGCATAAGCTTTTCTCTTTTTTGCTTGTATCATCAACTTTATCTTCTATACTTTCATGATTTTCATCTTCTAATAAAATAGGATTCAATTTTTGTTCCTCAGAATTTGATTCATCATCTTGAGGGATAAACTCTATAGGTAAACGATCACCCCAACTGCTTGCTTTAGCACATCTATACAAAGGTCTAAAACACACATTTTTTATTATATTTGATTATATTTAAGTTACTATAAAAATGAGTAAACTATAACTAAATATTTTGATCACAAATTTATAACTAAAATTTTGCTGCATATGAAATATGGCTTATAAATTAATGACAATGACATCGCATTTTGCAATGTTAAAGTAGAAAAAATCATAGATGCAAAAGCAATTTAGATAAATTGGATATGAAATTATTAGAAAGTAAAAAATTACTATAGTAGAAAAATTAAACAATTCATTACATATCAGGTTATAATACAAATATACGTACTTCCCATATTTTGATGCTGTAAAAACAACTTCCTGTAATTTTCCATTTGCTGTACATAATCGACATCTAGCATGTTTCGAGCGAACAATTGTTGGTCTTACAAGACGATGCCAATTATCATTTTCTGTACGTTCACCTGAAGTTTACATTACATCAAATATAGATTTAAGAAAATTCTTGAATAAATTAATTTATAATTTTAATTACCTTTTTTAAAAACTATGTAAGAATAAAGTTCATTCTGAGGTTTGGATGGTCCTAGTAATTTTAAACTCTGATACTGTGCTAAAAAATTACATGGTGTTCTTCCCTCGGCAAATCTTGGACAGGATAGTTCATGAGGGCACTAAAGAAGTATATTGTTGTATACATATACTTTAATTTTATCAACTCAAAAATTAATAAACTATAGAAAAAGGGCTATACTAATGCATTAATTATAACTTACAGGAGCAAAAGTGAAATAGTCCAACTTTTTATCAACATTCCGCATATAATATTTGATGAAATCTCTTGCTTCGTTCACCAACTGTTGTGAAAAATTCTAATCATTTTTTCAATTTATTTAAAACTAACATATATTAAATAATAATATAAAAGGGATTACTTTCCTTAAAACCAGCATTTGTTCCTTGTTCAACAATTACTAAATATTTACTTGTTTTTCTCCATAATTTAGATATGACATCTAACCGGTTTTTTGTATCAGGTAAATCCATAAGGGAATATGCACTTACAATAATGTCATGTTTGAGCTGAAATTTGTATCATGAGTAATTATTTATTTAGGTTTTAATTAGATTTGATAAATGTACTTACATTAGACACTGGGAGATATTGACGATATAGAAGGGCTTTTAACTTTATGGGTGAATAAGACATAATTTTCTCAGAAAGATCATTCATATTATTTGAAATATCTATGCCCAAATACTCATGGATATTCTTCCAATGTGCATTAGCTGCCCTTTGAGAACAAAAAAGAAATTTAAAAAAATGTAATAATTAAAAATCATGAAAAATATTATACTAGAGGATAGACACAATTTTACTACAATTATAACAACATTGTACATATCAATTTGTATACATTTATATAAGTTTTTTTCTATTTCTCATTAATATTGCAATTATTGATCTACTAACCATAACACACTCCCAACACCAGATCCAAAATCAAACATTGTGCGAGGATCAAAATCTGGATCCCTGACCTTGATTTCTTCAAAAACTTTGTATAATACAGAGTACTCTGCTGTACTCCGTGTAATCATGTACAACAAACTTTTGTACTGGTTATATTCCATTGGCTTCCAATCAAAGACAAATTCTTTCAACTTATGCTGAACCTGTCCTCTAACCACTTTACGCAGTTGTTCTATTTCTTCCTCTGTTGAATTATCAACTATTTTATTCATTAAAATCTTCCCTTCAATGTCAAGATACTTTTGTTTTAATTCATTTTGCTCTAACGGTAATCTTCTACTAAATAAATAATTTGAAAATTTTGTACGCTGCTTATAAATTTCGGTACGATTAGAATCTATTCAAAATTAATCAATTTATTAATTTGAAATGCAAATAATTAATCATCAAAATACTGCACTTGTATCTTACCATCAAACCTTTCATTCATCGCTTGAACAATCCAATCAGGTAAACTAATTAATTTATTTTTTATAATTCCAGGATGCTTTCTGGGTTTTATTTTCTCCTCAAGTATTGCATTTTCCACGTCATCTTTCAGTTTAAACTTAGCATTTGAGGAGACCTGAACATGAATAAAAATTAAAAAACAAAAATGTTTAAGAATAATAAATATTGTACATTTATTTATTAAAATGTTATATTACCCATTTAACTTGTAAGCTAGAATTCAACTTTAACTTTTGAAATACGTATGAGGCCCTCATGATTATAAAATTACAAAGTTTGATTCTTGAATTTGTCAGTGGCAATCATTGAAGTATTTAAACAAAAAACAATTTTCAAACATCTCCGGTTAACCTAAAAAGTTTCATATTTAATTTCAAAATATATGTAAATATTCGGTGACAATATTTTCAAATACTTACAATATGAAAATATTAATATTAACTTTTAGCAATATATTTTTCTTCAAAATTTTTGCTTTAAAAACATTACTTTTCTATTAAGAAAAGTAATAAAAATGTATATAAAGTAAGTAGAAGAGCATGCTATTTTGCTATATTACATGCTATCTATATCTATCTATCTGTGGTTAGGTGGCACCCACAGTGGCACCAGAGGTCTGTACGGCCAATATTACATGCTAGAACCGCATACTTAGTATACATATTATAGATATATACAGAATCGCAAAATATACAAAGCAGAGAAGTGCAGAACAGCATCAGAAGAATATCGCATTCAGCGCACTCTGTTTCTGTTTGCGCATGCGCTGGCCAATGGAGGTTAGGTTGTATATTTTTGTTTATTATTTAGTTAGTGCGTTGATTGATTTCAACAAAGTAGATCAATTGATTAGGAATAAAGCTTTAAAAAAGTAAATAACAATGTCGAGTGCCGAGGAAACGAAGGTGAAAATTGAATTTAAAAAGAAAAGTCGCAAACCTCTAAGAAAACGTCGTTCATCATCGGATGAAAGCAACAGTGATCAAGAAGAAATAGTGGTTAGGTAAGATAAACTCTATACCCTATAAAATGTTTTTTATGTTATAAATGTTTACATAAAATTAAAAATTCTTTATTTAGGTCAAAGTTAGAAGAACTGAAAACTCTTCAAAAACTTAGAGAGAGGCCCAAAGGTGTAAATATTGCAGGCTTAGCTTTGGGTGAAGTTGTGAATGACCCAACAGCAGCTGTAAGCATTAATTATCAAATTCGGAATTGACAATATTATGAGCATATTCATGTATACTATTCTTTAATTTTAGTCAGATCCATTCAATGTCAAAACTGGTGGAATGGTTAATATGGCAGCATTGAAAAATGTCAAAGTAAAACAAGACGATGCTTATGACACTGGTATTGGAACGCAATTTAATGCGGAAACAAATAAGCGAGATGAGGACGAAGAGATGTAGATATTTTATTTATCAATTTAATTCTTGAAAATGATATGAAGTAAAAACCCTGAATAAAAGTACATCTATCTTTATTCCAGGGTCAAATATATTGAAGTGGAACTTTCAAAAAGAAAAAATAAAAATAATGGCGAATCAGAGGATGATTTAACTAAAAATAAGCCGACATACTGTTCTCCAGAAGAAGCAGCACTTCAAGCAGTACCTGAACATCTGAGACAAAGTTCTACCCATAAAAGTGAAGAAATGTTATCTAATCAAATGCTTTCAGGTATCCCTGAAGTTGATCTTGGTATAGAGTAAGTCTATTGTGTTTTTGAGATATATTTTTTAATTTAATTTATTAACTAACTTTAATATCAAATTAATTATTTTAGAGCTAAAATTCGGAATATTGAGGCTACAGAAGAAGCCAAGTTGAAACTATTGTGGGATAGGCACAGGAAAAAAGATGGACCATCGCAATTCGTGCCTACTAATATGGCAGTCAATTTTGTACAACATAATAGATGTATGACATTTTTCTTGCTCCTACATAAAAGCATTGTCAATAGTTAAATATATTTATAATAATATATTTCTGTTGCAGTTAACATTGAAGATGCTGATGCTCAAAAAAGAAAACAAGATGCTGCTGCAAAAAGGCATGCAGCCCAAGCAGCACACTCTAAAGAGAAACGCAAAGATAACGACGAAAAAGCTACTGATGACTACCATTACGAAAGATTTAAAAAGCAATTTAGGAGATTTTAGTGTATTATTGTTATGTTAGGAATCTAAAATAATTATGTATAAAAATTGTATTTAATTTTCTTACGTAAGCTCGATCGTGACAAGAGATCTTTTGTAAATAAGAATAAAAAACGAAAACAAAAAGTGTTTGAAAACTTCAACTTCAAGCAGTTCAGTAATTTTCATCATTTTCATCGCAAGAGAAAAAAGAAAGAATGTCTAGGCCTTGACATGACTCAAATACTATATTATAATTGAGTTACAGTTCAAACCAAAGAGCTTGGAAAATCCATCAAGTGCATCAGAGAAGCCTCTTAGCAGCTGTCAACAGCAAATGCTTCAACTTGTTCGAGGCATAATTTTACAGCCTATAATCTGTCAATCAACAATACCAGCTATGCCATATGTTTATATGGGTCTTTACGCGATCTCACCAAATTGATCTCTAAGCTTCTGCAGTCTTTGAGAAACAGGGAATCAAGTGTAATTTGTGGTCGCACAAGTCAATCAAGAAGGAACAAAGGCTAATGAAATATTTGTTTTACAAATTTATTATCCCATTATTATTTTACAATATCTATTTTAAAATGCATTGGTATCATTTTATCGTATTAATGCTTTTTAATGCAGTGCAGTTCGCTTCAAAGTGTAAAGATTTAATGATAAAACGCTTATTCATAATTATAATGCCCGCTCCAAAATGTATAATGGAGTACCGCTTGCTCCAAAATTAATTTTGGAGCAGAAGTAACACTGTGAAACTCACATGATTTAATTAATAATTAAATTGCACGTCGATTAAAAGCAAAAATAATAATCGCCTCAACCCCATTTCTTTAATTAAATTTATATTGCGCGTAGAATATACCCTATCTAGCAACAGAGTAATAAATATTCCAATAATTGATACAAAAAACGAGCGCGCTCGACAACGTAAAATTCAGCGGTCCCACGAAAATAACCGCACCTATATATCTATCTAAAAATATACTTTTATTGGCGGTAAACAAGTGCGTGTGCACTTATTCTTCCGAGTAAAGAATTATTATAAGAAGGCATAACTAAAAGAAAAAATAGAGATAAGATAACGAACGAAAAATAAGCCTAATGTAAGAATTTAGTCGTTAAAAAAGCAGCTCCAGTGTGTTATGCGCCGGCGCCGGCCGCAATTATTATCTATATACACCGCATTACTATACTTCTGTATTATAGATTATATGTTACACCTATAAGCAAACCCAATTGTGACACTCGGCTGAACTCATCGCGAAGAGCGGTGGGGCGACGATAGGCGCGCGGGAGTAGTGGGAGAAGCAAAACAGAAAAATCTAAAAGGGTGTCCATCAGCTCTACTTATCCACATACACACGAACGCTATCACATATATATATAGAATACAGCTACTGGGGCGGTGTAACGAGGGGTTTTCCCCATCACACGCACGCGCCCGACACTCTCCCCTCGCCTCGCGCGCGTCTCGTCGATCTCGCAACTCGAGCCTGTGGTGGAGCGTCGTCGCGCTGTGCGTCTCCTCCTTTTTTCTATATTAGTTAGCGCGTGCAGTGCCTGCGTGCAGCTTGTCGTTACAGTTTGCACATTGTTTTTGTTACAGTTATTATGAACACCTGCGGCTTCGTTACTTGCGGTCCTAACGAGGCCCTCGTCGTCTCAGGTAAATGCATAACCCGCACCGAAAAAAGTTTATCGATGTTTGACGTGGGTGCGATTTACTCGATGCCGTCATCTATTGCATTGCTCTATATGCATCATAAAGGGTGACGGCTGCTGCTGCTGCTGTTGAGTGTATTGTGTATATAAGCGATTTCGGAAATCCCCAGAGCGTCAGGGAGGAGCCGATTTACGAGCTTATTTTTGTAATTTCTGTGTGTGAGCAGCGGTGGCGGCTCATCTTTTGAGCTCACGAATTTTGTTGCGGCTCTACTCGATTGATTTTGTTGTAGTTGTACAGTATAGGTACTTTTTATTTGAAGGAGTTAGGTATAGTGTGGAGTAAAGGCCTTGACTGGGTTGGGATGGAGCTTGAATTTTAATTATGGACAGGCTCTGCCGAATACTCTGACTGTCATAAAGTTTTATGGATTGTTGCTACGTAGTTTGGAGCTCAAACTCATACATTGTTTATGTACATTAAATCAAATCCACTCATTTTATTATTTGTTTATTAACACTTCTGTATTCTAATATTCTTATACCTCATTCGCTGATTACACTTTAAATAGTTTACAAAAAGTTATGCAGTGTTGCTATAATTATGGTTTTCTAGAAATTTTAAAATTGAATAAACTCTGTTCGTAGAAGAAAAAATGCATATTTTCATTATTATGTAAAGCATAATTGTTGTTTTTTGACAAGCAATGCTTTTACATAAGTAACAATTATCTATACAGCTCATTGTACGCAGTGCTCTTACTACAAAAGCGGCATATACATACATACATGCAAGAATTTTTATTTTTGTATAATGATGTTTTTTTTCGACATATCAACCTAATTTTTCAAAATAATAGTATATGTCTTAGTTTCAATTTTAAAAAGTTTTTATTTTTTAAAGGATGTTGCTACAGCAAACCGCTGTTAGTACCCGGAGGCAGGGTTTTTGTCTGGCCAATTGTCCAGCAAGTTCAGAAGTAAGTATTCCTATTAAGATCAATATATGTCATAGCTGAATCAATTAACTGAACTTCACAGAGACTATAGAGATTCAAATTGCATTTTCTGGTTCTACTTATGTCAAAAGGAATTCAACATACTAAAATTTAATTATTTTTTCAGGATTTCTCTGAACACCATGACTCTACAGGTCGAAAGTCCCACTGTATATACTTCCCAAGGTGTGCCCATATCAGTAACTGGTATTGCACAGGTAAACAAAATCTATTATTAAAAATCTTAATGTATATAATTAACCAAATAATTTAATATATTTAAAACTCTTGTGCAGGTGAAAATACAAGGACAAAACGAGGAAATGCTGTCAACGGCATGCGAACAATTTTTAGGAAAATCAGAAGATGAAATTCACAACATTGCTCTTGTTACCTTGGAAGGTCATCAACGAGCAATTATGGGCAGTATGACTGTTGAAGTACTATAAAACTCAATGCACATTAATACGTTTTATTTGTAATAAAGGTAGAGAATTAATTAATTCATGCATCACTATATTTTAATGTATAGGAAATTTACAAAGACCGCAAGAAATTCAGCAAAGAAGTTTTTGAAGTGGCTAGCAGTGATTTAGTCAATATGGGCATAACTGTAGTGTCATATACATTAAAAGATATTCGGGATGAAGAAGTAAGTTCTCACATACTTTCATTATTCTTTACGATTTTTTATTCAAAATTTTGAGATATTTTGCGTAGCATAAACTTTTTTAAGACCCCTTTTTTAATACTGCTAAGTAGAAAATCTGCAATTAGCTTAAAATAAAAAGGCAATAAGTCCCCCTTTGAGTATGAGCAGACAGACAGCTTTGGTTCATTTAATTTATACAATTAGCTATTTTTAAGTGTTTCTTACTGTTTTTTATTCACGATTACAAATATACAATACGTTTTTGTTTTGCTACTTGCAGGGGGCAAAGGTATGTTAACTTTTTGTTTTTCACTAGTTAAATATTTTAGAGCACTGGCGTTTTCATAGTTGTATAAATCAGATGAAATCACAGTAATTCAGTAGCTTGGGATAGAATTTAATAAATGCATAGTAATCATTAATACATTTCCATGCCTGCTTTGAATGCGATCCCATGTTTTATAAATGTCATATTTGTGTAGACCTTTTTTTTTATTGCAATCATCCAAAGAGTATGTAAAAGTCATCAGGTATCAATATTTATACTTACTTATTTTCATCACAAATCAATCAAATATATTTTTACAAAATTTTTTACACATTTTTTGTGCAGTAAAATATTTTCCAGAGTCAACCAATATCTTACAAATTGTTTCAAATTTTCATAAAGTACTAAAATGTTCATTTTCACATATTTTGATTTGACAAGCAATAATTTATATTCATCAAAACATAATCGCAAAAAGCTAATAGATACAACATTTGAATAAGACATGTAGTGATTATGCACAGATGACTAACGATTTAATAACAATTAAAACATATAATAATTGCGATTCATTATCTTTTATATTCTCTTAAATGAGCAGTGAGTAAGGGTATTGTAAAAAAACTTCTTAAAAAAAGAAACCACAGTATCTTGACAAGAACCACTTAATCTATATAGTTTCAATATTCGTTGTGTATTATTCTTCTACTGTATCTATATCTATGTACCAATCATCAAAGCTTGCAAATAATAACAATCAACTTCAAAAAGTCGTAAAGTAAATTCTTTAATCGTGTATCACTATCGTAATAAAACATCAATAAATTTGCCAGTGCGGCTATTCGCTTCAAAATTTTGGTCTTCCTCGTTCCAGGGCTACTTGAAAGCACTAGGTATGGCCAGAACGGCCGAAGTCAAGAGAGATGCAAGAATCGGAGAAGCTGAGGCCCGTAGAGACGCCCAGATCCGGGAGGCCATCGCCGAGGAGCAACGGATGGCCGCTCGTTTCCTCAACGACACCGAGATCGCCAAGGCACAGCGAGATTTCGAGCTTAAGAAAGCTGCTTACGACGTGGAAGTTCAGACGAAGGTAAGAATAGTACTAATATTTCGTACATTTACCTTTAGGGAGCAAAATGCAAGTTTGCGCCTCGAGTGTTGATCGCCGCGCCTGAGAAATAGTGCAGCCAGTCTGAGGGCCACGCGATCACCCGAGAGTGCAACAGTTTCGCCCGAAGTGTACGAACGATATTATTTTTCGATGCAGTGAGTACAGTAATTAAATTTTGTGCCTGTTTTGTGGGCGCAATCAGGAATTTATGTCCACGGTGAAAAATGCATTTTGCACCGTAATTTACGAGCGCAAATAATTGTATTTTGCGCCCGCATAAACAAGACGGAAAATTTAATTTTGCACCCACTGAATCGAAAAGCGATTTTTACTTTATTAAGCTGAGAAGCAAAATAATGTTAACTATTTTAATCTTTATGATACAGTAAATAGATAATGCATTGTGTACATGCATCAATGAATCATGAGTATATTTTTGTAGTGATTCACTATTATTATAGTAGTACATTTTAATAACTTCTCTGAAACAAATTTTTCGGTAACTTATTTTTTTTAACACATACACTATTTTGGCTTTTGACTCATACTGCAAACTCTACACTCGGTCTAAAAAAAGCGCACTTTACGCTCTTATTGGTACACAATATTCTATTAATTATTAAAATTAAACTTCAATTTAATTCCATCAGAAAGCTGAGGCTGAGATGGCTTTCGAACTCCAAGCAGCCAAAACTAAGCAGAGAATTATGGAGGAACAGATGCAAGTTAAGGTTGTTGAGCGTGGTCAAGAAATTGCTGTACAAGAGCAAGAAATGATGCGCCGAGAAAAGGAACTCGAAGCTACAGTTCGACGCCCAGCCAATGCTGAAAAATACAGGTGCTACATTATATTATGACCTTTGATATCTTAATAACAAATTAAGTAATAATAATGAAGAAAATTTTATGCTTGTAAATACGTTAATTAAGTTTTTTTAATTTGATTTATAAAGGTTGGAGAAGATGGCTGAAGCTAATAAACTCAGAACAGTCATGGAGGCCGAAGCTGAAGCCGAGGCTATTAAAATTCGCGGAGATGCGGAAGCCTATGCTATTGAGGCTAAAGCTAAAGCTGAATCAGAGCAAATGGCTAAAAAGGCTGCTGCTTGGAATGAATACAAGAGTGCTGCTATGATCGATATGATGCTGGATACTCTTCCAAAGGTAAATAGACCGTTATATAGAATTATATAATTATTTTGAATTAATTGTTTTAGCCCATGTTGTGAAAAGTAAAGAATTATTTGAATTTCAATTTTAATTACGAATAATTCTATTTATAGGTCGCCGCCGAAGTAGCTGCGCCGCTTTCGCAAGCAAAGAAAATTACCATGGTATCAAGTGGAAATGGCGCGGTCGGAGCCGAAAAATTGACCGAGGAGGTCTTGAACATTGTATCTCGTGTTCCAGAGCTTGTTAAGAACATGACCGGCGTGGATGTTGCAAAAGTATGTGTACGAAGCCACTGAATTAGTTCGTCTCGCCGCCAAAAATGCTTTTCAATAACGCCAGAGAAAATTTGCTAGTGTTCAATAACTTAAATACTTTCTTACAAAATCTAATTTTCCTCTTTCTTTTCAGTCTGTGTCTGTACACGCAGCGTAAAGAAGCAGTGCCAATAAGCCTCGAATGCATTTTTTCGAGACGAGGGATGTTTCTTGCAACTCCTTTATTTTAGATTTCTTCGTGGAAAGTTTTAACGTACATACTAACTTTGTAGGCTTTACTACATATAAGTATTTCTCTACACCTTTGCGATAAATCTCATCGTTTAGTACCAAAATGGTATCAATATCTTCCAGTGATTGTTTTCATTAACAATAATCCTGCCTACAAAATTTAGACATGGTTAAAAGAATGCAATCTTTAACTAAAATACAAACACTTATTGCCATTATCAGGATAAAAATGAAATTCCTTACATGTTTATGTATACGACTATCCCCGCAATTTCGGGAATATTAAACAAAACAACAATGAAGTATATCTAGTTTTTCGCAAAGACTAAAGAGAAAGCTCTCTTTATTATGCTGTGAAGCCTGCATTTTCTATTAATTTAAGACTATTACAAAAAATAATTGCAATACTTCTACTGCCACGTTTTCGCTGTTCCAAACTTTTTTGATGTCAATGTGTACCAATCATTCCATCAAATCAATAGTTCCGTGAAATATATTTCGTAACTAATGTCGTTTTTCCTTATAGTTAAACGAATGAAGAAAAATATTGTCTGCACAAGAAAAAATATGTATAAATCCAAATACTACTGTCAATCATTTTAATGGCAATGAATCTGTATATAAACGTAAACCGTTTCTAGACTTAGTTTTTGTCAATTCGTGTAATTTCTTTTGATGTTGAATGTTTATTTTTATGTATCGTTTTATATAATAGATTTTTATTTCGTATTCCTTCGTAAGGCATTCAGAGCGAAGGCAAAAAAAAAATTAACAGAGTTTCTCTGTTCAATGAAAAAGAAAAAAATCACTGTATATGAGAAGCAACGACTTTACCATCTGCACGAGAGTGACTTTAATGCCAAGATGTGCCGAATATCATTCCTCCGAGTATTTTACTACTCAGTGTACCTTCTCAAGGAAAAACTTTTGTAAAAATTAATAAACTTTAGAGTCAGTGAAGACTCATTTTTACCCAATTCATTTGCTTAATTCAAGTGACATCTATAAATATTCTGCAAAATTCAATTCAAGTATCATTATGATTATTAATTTATGATATTTACAATGATATTATCTGCAATGATTTTCAGTATACTTGTTAAAAATTTTTCTTTTTTAATATTTTTAAATACCTGTCTAGATCTAAAAAGTACACTCATAATTGTAAACATAGTTAGTGAAAATTGAAGATTTTTAACAAGTATACTAATACTAATTATTCTTAACATTGTATATTGAGATCAACGTTGTGCATATTAGTTTTCACGTTTTTACTGAGGTATTTCCTTGAATAAATATTTATTTATAATTGTTTAGTAAATGAAAGTACTCCAAAAAAAAAGTCGCCCAAGATGTTGTCGTTGATGTCAATATTCTCTAGTCTCAAAGATTCATGGCTTATATAAAAGCACATCTACACGCAATTACTCAGTTAAACATAAGTATATTTTCTATATAAAGAATAAAAAGCTACTGTATTTTTCTTTATATTGTTTACATAAACTAGGACATAACATAAGAGTTATGAGCTCTATGTGCAAGATCTATTGTAAGTTTAGATGAAATATCTTAACTCAATTATGAACTTGTAAGACCAGTGTGCAAAGCCTTACACTCTAGTAAAGAGTTCAAGTTAAAAAAAAATAAAGTAAATTTAAAGAGTCGCTATATCTTTTCTAATAAAAAAACCTATTTCCTTTATATAAACTAAAAGCAAAAAAATTAATTTTCATTGCAAATTAGGTTACACCTTATCAAATAATAAGCACTATAGAAGAGTGATCAAAACAAAAAATCAATCATCTGAAGTTTGTTGACAAAAATTGTACTTACAACTTGTCAAAAAAATGAAAGAAAAAAAACAAAAAAAGAGCAGCCTTATCAATGTAGTTAGTGCACACATTGCTTCTGTGCAGGATGCTTTAGCCTAAGCTTGTAATTTAAAAGTTCGATTAATAATAAATATAGTTTGATTTAAACTTAATTATCAATAGTTGCATGTTATTATTATGTTCCTCATTGCTTTTGCTATAAATGCTTCACGTCATCTCATAACATGTCAGATAGTGTAGGAAAAACGTTCTTGATCGACTTCCTTGCTGGAGGAATATCGGCTGCAGTAGCGAAGACTGCCGTTGCGCCAATAGAGCGTGTAAAACTATTACTTCAAGTACAACACACATCAAAGCAAATCAAACCTGATCAACAATATAAAGGTAACTAATTAGATAAAAACATTCCATTAAAGACGAACTTAATTATCTTCTTGCATTATTAGATTTCAATGATATATTTAAGTTTGAGCCTTAATTTTGCAAACAATTTTTTGAAATAATAAAGGCATATAACAATTGTGAAATAATTCACAAAAAAGAGAAATGTTAAACTTCTAGGAATCATTGATGTTCTTGTTCGTGTACCGAAAGAAACTGGGTTTTTTAGTTTATGGAGAGGCAACCTGGCCAATGTTATTAGATATTTTCCAACGCAAGCTTTAAACTTTGCCTTTAAAGATAAATTTAAAACAATATTTTTGGAGGGTGTGCCAAAGGATGCATTTTGGAGACAATTTGCTGGCAATTTAGCTTCAGGAGGTGCAGCAGGTGCTACATCTCTCCTGTTTGTATATCCTCTTGATTTTGCACGAACAAGGTTTGTTCAATATACAAGCAATAATATTTTACTTTAGATTCTGTATGCTCTCTTCATGATAATGTTTGCACAGATTAGGTGCAGATGTTGGAAAAGGGGACAAACGAGAATTCAAAGGGACAACTGATTGCTTAGTAAAAGTTTTCAAGTCAGATGGACCAATAGGATGGTACAGAGGCTTTAACGTTAGCGTTCAAGGAATTATTATATACAGAGCAAGTTACTTTGGGTTGTATGATACGATAAAAGCATCATATATTGCTGATCCAAAATATTCACCATTTCTTATCAATTTTATGATTGCTCAAGTACGTTAATTCTGTAAGTAATTTTAAATTTTAAATCTATCAAAAATATAAGTAAAATATTTCATTGAAGGCAGGAACAACAATATCGGGTATTATATCATACCCATTTGATACTGTACGTAGAAGAATGATGATGCAGTCAGGTAGACCTGTAGCTGAAAGAATGTATAAAAATACCTTAGATTGCTGGTTTGTGATAACTAAGACAGAAGGACCAAGTGCCTTTTTTAAAGGAGCTTTCTCAAACGTATTACGAGGAACAGGTGGTGCCCTTGTTTTGGTTTTTTATGATGAAGTAAAGAAAGTTATCAATACTGCACTTCAACCTTGAAAAATGTCAAATTAACACAGATTATTTTAAAGAAATTTTATTTGAAAATTATTTTTTCTTAACTAATTATGTTTAAAGTCAAAATATATAATTTTTTACTAATTCATAGTTGTATCTTGTATGCATGTATAAACACACATTTATATTCATTTTCATAATTCAACTAAAATAAATAAAAAAACGATAATAAATATTTACATCAATTAAATTTAAAAATATTTTGAATGTTAAGAACATATTATGTAACTGATTATTGTTTGCAAAATGTTTCCCATTAATCTATTGAATATTGAATATGTATAAACTGGAATTTAAGAGTATTGAAAAAATTAATGTACAACTTTAATTAAGCATTGTGTGACGATCATAAATGTTACGTCTCTGTTCTCGAACTTGGCGCTTCCATTTATCTTGTTGATGGCCAACCCGATTCAATACATTGCCTCTGACACCCATTGCATGTGACATTCCAGGTGCAACAGAGGTATCATCCTACATAAAATTATGAAATTTATAAAAGTTTGTAAATTATTTTCAAATAAACAATAAACGATAAAAAGATTTTAATTCATTACTAATTTGATGATCAAAGACTATTTGAAGTACAGAAAAAAAGGAAAAAAATTTCTGTGATAAATTTATTTGAAAATTTACAAAAATAGAAAATAAACAAAAGAAATTTACAAAATAAGCAACAAAACGTACATAAAGCAAGAAGCAAATAAAGAGAGTGCTGATTATAAAGTTGCTAATCTATGTGCTTTGATTGTTCATTATGCATTAAATTCATTGGTATAAAAATTACATTATCTACCTCCTCATTATTGTGTTCCTGGTAGCCAACATTTCCAGCAGCTTTATGCAATCGCTTATTTAGTAATGGCTCCAGACAGATTAGGAATAACATATAAATTACTAAAAGGGATATAACCCATATAACAATTATAACTACAATCTGCAATAAAAGTCAAATAATTAGCAATCAGAAATTAGTTATGTTTATCAACTTAATAATGAGCAACAGTAAACCTTAACATAAATCTTCTTACCTTAATAATTGTAGTATTTCTATTTTCATATTTACAATCACATCGAGGACAGAATATTTGTTCTTTGCCCTTTATTGGATCCCCTATTCTGGGTACAACTACATCATCACAATTACTGTGTCCATGGAAAAATAGGAATGCATTGAATAATTATCCAAGAAGTATTAAATTAAAAGTATATAAGTTTATTAAGTAAAGCCTATTACCATTTATCAGCTGGAACATTTGTGATAAAGTTCAATACTTTTTTGTCACCCGATGTGGTTCTGTTAAGAACCGTGTCAACATCTGGACATATACAGTGGCACCTTTTGTCATCATAGGATGCCTAAAATCCAATCAATCAATCAAGTGATTAAAAACAGATGTTTGTAATGATATCAGTAAGATAGTTGATAAAGACAATTCTTAATATAGCTTATAAGTATATAGCAAATGCGTGCTAAAACTTCGCAAAATTATAATCTCTCACGTGATAAGGAAATACCATTAGGAATAAGTTTTTCAAAACAAAGTTCTAACCTCGCAATGTGTGAAGTACAGTAAAAGAACGATAGTGAAGGAGAACTTCCACATCTTGGATGTGCCCGTTTGACAGATTGTTCGTCAATGTGCTGCCTGTTTAATTACACTATAACAAACCATGAAGAACGCGACGTTGGACTCATCGACGCGAATCACTCAAGTATTTCTCGAGGATATGATTTTGCGACGATTTGACATTTGTATAGTGTGTGTTGCAAATTCCTATATAAGATTCTCGCAAAAACACAGACAGATAGGCGTAATATAGACACCCACTGGATTGCAGCTAAACTGGGAAAGTGTAGATGGAGCAAGTGTTCAAAATGGCCGCAGATTCAGCAGCGCGCGGGGGCTATCGTAGAATTTAAAAAGCCGCCTGATTTTCTAATTTTAGACTATACATACCAGATATGTATATGCAAAACCCAGATAAGATTTTATGGTTTTATATTAAGCATAGCCACAAAATGGACGTTTGTATATAGATATGCACTAATTATTATGTATCCCGAAAGGTATCTTGCGTATAAGAATGAGAATAGGTCACAAATAGTATATTATGTATCAAGGGCGTAAAGTGGGCTTTTTTAGACCGAGTGTGGAGTTTGCAGTACGAGTCGAAGGCGAGGTAGCACGAGCCGAAGGCGAGTGCGTACCGAGCCGAAGACGAGTACTGCAAACTCCACACGAGGTCAAAAAGCCCATTTATCCCTTGATGCACACCATATTTTTTGTAATGCACGGACGTATTTTCGCGTTTTTTCGTGCGTGTTAAGCGGGGCTGACGTGACTGTTTTTTGACACGGCAACCACGCGGTTGTTAGAACGTTATAAAAAGACAAATTTATTCTTATTGTATATAAACAATTGATTTTATTTAAACAGAATTGATAATAATAAAATATGAATAAAATGAGATAAATTATTATGTAAAGGGTTTAATGAAAAAACAAAAGATTTCGTTGGTTTTCAAATTTATTTAGTTATATGATTATGAAAAGTGTTCAAGAACATAACATTTTTTTAATTTATTTTATTGATTGCAGCATTTGTTCAATATATATTACTTCAAAAATATAATACATATATATATATAAATAATCTTTTCAATATAACTTAGATATATTCAGTATTTTTAATATAATATTATTCATTTAATATATTATTATGAATTAAAAACAAAATAATAGTTTGTTACATAACTTAAAAATTAAATAAGAATTTTAGTTTACTTTAATTTTCCCCATAAATGCAATCTAGAGATTTTTATAATTTATGGTAATGTTTGCACAGTTACTAAAATTAAAGAATCTATTTTCATTAGAACTACCAATTTCATGTGATACTGATGAAGATTCTACCAACAAAGTATCAGTCAACTTTGGTTGTTTCGCCAGAGGTTCTTCGGTATCGTTGGAATTCACATCAGTTAGCTTAGGTTGTTTTGCTAGAGGCTCTCCTGTATCGTTAGAATTCACATTAGTCGATTTAGTTGAATTGATTGCAGATGATATAATGGAACCGATTTTTGATTTGTTTTGAATGGACTCCTCGATATACCCTTCTGCGACATTGGTTGATTTCCAACCTCCATGTCTTTTCAATGTGGTCATATTTGCTCCTGTATCAGCAAGAACAGTGGCTGAAGTACGGCGAAAGCAATGTCCTGTATATAAATTAACGTCAGGTAACTCTAAAAAACTGGCAATTTCTCTAGGCATAGTACCAAATTTGTTTTTTCCAACCACTTGTACTGTACACTTTTTATTTCTATAATTTAAAAAAAATCTATTAGAAGTAACATGTGCTGGACGCAGAGCTTGATATTTTTTTACTATTTCTTTGAACTCCGATGGGATTGTAAATGAGCGAGCCTTTCCTGTCTTGGTTTCCGGGAGCTTTACAAGAATTATCTCTCCATGATTTTCAATGTTTTCCATTGTTATATTTGTCAGCTCATCTTTGCGACAGGCGCCACTAATCCCAAATACAAGCACAACCTGTAATATTATATGTTATTTTAGATTTGATTATATAATAAATTATTAATATAGTGAATTAAATGAAGTTACAAACTTTTGTAAGAAGATATTTGTCATCTGGGGCTTCCGTCAAAAACTTATTTATCTCCTCTGTTGTTAAAACTTTTGATTTCTTACTTTGAAATCCTTGTGACTGTCTTTTTATAAAAGCTAAAAGCGTATAGTACGGCTTAATGTCTAACTTTTCATGAAGTTTTATTGTTGTTTTCAACATCGAATATTGAGCCCAAAGAGTCGAGGGTTTGTACTGTTGGGCTAACTTGTTGAAATACTCTTTCTGAGGATGATTGTATGTTTAATGTATTTTTCCATGTTGTGTAAGTTTTATAACAAGTTTCATATAATGCCTTGGATTTCTTTGGCAATAAATCAAGTGAGGCAATATCTGCTTGTTCGCAAATATCAGGGGGCGTACAATTATTCTGTTCAACCTCGGACTCAGAGTCACTCATACTGATTTTCTGTTTGTTATTGATTACTACTTGTACGTGATCACTTGTGTAACTCCAAAATATTAAAGGTTAACTCCAAAAGCTGTTGCTGTGTAGAGGTTAACTTGACAGATTTTTCACACTGTAGCCGGACTCGGATTCACACTTATATCAGATACTGCTAATCTTCTGAACTACATACTTGTTGTAATTATTCAATTTTTACATAGCTTGACTCCGTGATCGTACACTTAACGCCGAAACGAAATACCAAACTCTAGGATAAACACCGGACGAGTTTCACGCGTCGACGACGCAATGTCGCAAAGGTTGTTGTTGAGGTTAATTTGCCAAGTTCCCAATAGATGGCGTTGCCATCAACCGTAAGATCATGGCGTAGCGGCAAAGTATTTAAATTCAAAGTATTCAAACTGCTACTAACATTTTTTCCGTAAGTGGCGTAATTTCAAAGACGAAATTATTGTTATTCGTGCATATTATTATTACAAATTAAATAAATTAATACAATTATTGCAAATTTAATTAAAAAACAATTCAGTTGTTGCAAATATAGTTAAGAAACGACGAATTATTATAAATTTAATAAATAAATAATGTTAATACATCGAAATCAAGATGTTCTAAAAAGCGAAACTTTTTCGCCCTAGGGCAAAAAAGACTTTTTTGACCTATTAAGCGGGCAAAAAAGTCTTTTTTGCCCGCTAAAATATTTTTGACCTATTAAGCGGGCAAAAAAGTTTTTTCGCGAGTATAAGAGTATAAGAGTACTAGATATGATCAAACGTAATTAATGAAAATTATTATATATAACGAAACGTGTGTGTGTGTGTTTTTGTCAAATGTCTGTCTATTCTATTGATTTT